>CAUYPK010006400.1:0-12100 GCA_963574355.1 Loris lydekkerianus
ACACAACCCACACCAACCCACCCACCCCCGCGCGCCCGTCGGTCCGCGGGGGGGGTGGGGGGGGGGGGGGGGGGGGGGCGGGGGGGGGGGGGGGGGGGGGGGGGGGGGCGGGCGGCCGGGCGCGGGCCGCCCCCCCCCCCCCCCCCCAGCTGCTTGCAGCAAGGCTGAGGTGCTCGTGGGGCCAGCAGGAAACAGGGCCAAGCTGTTAGGAGCAGGTCCAGGACAATGTTGGGACTTACAGAGAGAGAACACTCAGCAAAACTGTTTCTTCCTCTAACTGTACTCGTAAGAGGAGAGAAGGGAGGGAAGGTGGTGGCTGAGGGTGAGGGGTGTCTGTGTGCTGCCCCCCACCTGTGCCTGGCCCTTTGGTGCACGGGGGGGCCTGCACACTCCAGGCCACTGTCCAGGCCACTGGCTACCCTGGAGAACAGAGTGGCTCAGGTGGAGTCTCTTCCCCAGCAGAAGCCAGAGCCCATTTCTTAGGAAACTGCCCCTTAATGTCAACAACGCGCTGGATACAGAAACAAGAGTCCCACACACACCAGCCCCTCCTGGCCAAGAGATGGTGCATTAAGTGACACAGCAGGTCCTTAGCCACCTCTAATGAGCTGAACTTAATTATTATGATTCCTTGTGCTTCAGCCTGCCAGGGCTGCCCTGACAAAGTGTCAAAGACTGGGTCATGAAAACAATACAACTTATTTTTCTCAGAGCACTAGAGTCCTGAGGACGCGACCAAGCTGACCTCAGGGCCAGTGCACAGTCTCCCACCTGGGTGTGAGGACAGCCTTGTGTGGTCATCCACCTGTGTGTCTATGCCCTGATCGCTCCCCGTAAGGACCAGCCACCTGGGATTAGGTCCACCTTAATGACCTCGTCTTAACCTGGTCACCCTGGTGCAGGCCCCATCTCCAAACAGTCTCACACGTGGTCCTGGAAGGTGAGAGTTTCTACACGTGTAACTTAGGGTGACACAGTCCAGCTCATAGTACTATTGAAATTCCTTGCTACTGGATTTCCCTAACAAGACAGAACGTCCTGTAACAAGAGGTCTGCCGAGTTCCACTTTCTAGATGTCTCATCCCATCATTCCATCCACTGGTGTGTCCAGCCCCCAGACTCACTCCTCATGCAGCACAGCCCTGTCACGCCAACCTTCCTCTTCATTCCCCCCACCACCCCGCTTTTCGACTGTGCCCTCTCTCCAAGCCCAGATGAAGGTCTCTGCCTGCCCCCCCCCACACACACACCCATCCCTGCAGCCCTCATCTGGTGTAGTGGTTTAGAATCTCTCTCTAAACCAGAAATGTAACCTCTCTGCCCATGTCCTGGTCACCCTCAGTGTCACCACCTGGATGACAATCTCTATGAAGGCAGGGAAAACACTCTACTTCTAAAAATCTGTCCCAGTGCCTTGTCCAGAGCAGGTACTTAATAATATTCCTTAGTTATTTAAAACTGAAGGCAAGAATGGCCTCTGCCAAAGATGTTCTTAAATCGGGTTGGGAGATGGAAATTGAGCACTGTCCTCTGAAGGGGGGGGGGGGGGAGTTATCTGGAAATTTCTACTTATAACTTGAGTTGCCCGGAGTGTAGAATGAGTGAGCTGGTGTAGCCCAGGCCTCTGTTTTCCTGATATTTTGCATTAAATGTGTGTGTATTGATGAGCTTACTGCCTCCACGCACGTTAACAAAAAGTGAGGCGTTTCTTTGGATTTGGGTGTCTTTGCCTCCCATGGGGCTGCTGCAGACTGCTGGGCATGTTTGCCACTTACAGGGGAACTTGATTGTGAACCACTAGGAGGGAAAGACACATCTCGATAGTCACAGCAGGAACATAATTTTAAACGCAAATGTCTTTTCCTGTGTGAATGACCATGTTCAGACACTCGTCTGTGCATGGGTTAGACAGTGACCTGCAAAACAATGCATGAAAGCAAACACGCATATGTGTTGAATTTCTTAAGACCTTGTGCCAACAACTCCGTCATTCCTACAGTTCTACAGAAAGGACATCGGCACTGACCACCGAGGCTGTGGTGATGCAGGAGGAAACTAAACCCTCACTCGCCTCAAGGAGCTGGTGGACGCACAGGGGCTGACAGTGTGTTAGTGAGACCAGCTACAGGCACTTGCCATCTGGCCAGGAAGGCTT
This sequence comes from Loris lydekkerianus, assembly GCA_963574355.1. NCBI lineage: Eukaryota > Metazoa > Chordata > Mammalia > Primates > Lorisidae > Loris > Loris lydekkerianus. Next base: position 2,156 of record CAUYPK010006400.1, read on the forward strand.
CCCAGCAGGAGCAGAGCTGGCTGAGCCCACACAGATGAGGCAGTGACCCGAGGAGCACGGATGTGCAGGTGAGGAAAGCCCAGGGATGTGGGGCTTCCCTGGGGCCTGTGAAGGAAGCTGGGCAGATGTAGCAGGCAGGTGCTGGAGTGAGGGAGGTGCTGGAGGGAGACGAAAGTGCTAGAGAGAGGCGGGTGCTGTAGTGAGGAGGATGCTGGAGAGAGGCAGGTGCTGGAGAGAGGCGGGTGCTGGAAAGAGGGAGGTGCTGGAGAGAGATGGGTGCTGGACAGAGGTGGGTGCTAGAGAGAGATGGGCACTGGAGAGATGGAGGTGCTGGAGAGAGGCGAGTGCTGGAGAGAGGCAGGTGCTGGAGAGAAGGAGGTGCTGGAGAGAGGCGGGTGCTTGAGAGAGGCGGGTGCTGGTGAGAGGGAGATGCTGGAAAGAGGGAGGTACTGGAGAGAGGTGGGTCCTGGAGAGAGGGAGGTGCTGGAGAGAGGGAGGGGATGGAGAGAGATGGGTGCTGGAGAGAGGGGTGTTCTGGAGAGAGGAAGGTGTTGGAGAGTGGGAGGTGCTGGAGAGAGGAAGATGCTGGAGTGAGGCAGGGTGCTGGAGCGAGGTAGGTGCTGGAGAGAGGGAGGTGCTGGAGAGAGGTAGGTGCTGGAGAGAGGGAGGTGCTGGAGAGAGGGAAATGCTCGAGAGAGGTGGGTGCTGGAGAGAGGGAGGTTCTGGAGAGAGGGAGATGCTGGAGAGAGATGGGTGCTGGAGAGAGGATGCTGCTGGAGAGAGGGGTGTTCTGGAGAGAGGAAGGTGCTGGAGAGTGGGAGGTGCTGTAGAGAGGGAAATGCTCGAGAGAGGATGGTGCTGGAGAGAGGAAGGTGCTGGAGAGAGGGAGGTGCTGGAGAGAGGTAGGCGCTGGCGAGAGGGAGGTGCTGGAGAGAGGGAGGTGCTGTAGAGAGGTTAAGTGCTGGAGAGGGCTGGGCTCCTCAGCCTGGTGGGAGACAGCCACCTAGGGTGTCTCTTCTGTCCATGCATCTGTGTTGATTAAGCCAGTCCCAACAGCAGGGATAACTGTCCCAGGGAAAGCATGCTTATATATTCTGGGTATGTGGACATGACCACATGGATGGGTCAGGGCTGTGGTCAAGGCTGGAGCAGGTGAGCAGGGAGCCTGTTCCCAGCCTTGGGGTCCTGCCCGAGTTGAAGGCGTGGCTATCTCATACTGCTTGTCTCCTTCACCTGGAGGACCAGGAGGAATTGGCAGGGGCTGTGGCAGAGGATGGCTATCTCATCTGATCCAGCAGCCACAGCCAGGGGTATGTCCACATGCCACCCAAGTGATCCCTGAATGAGGCTCCCTGGCACTGGGAGTGCAGCTGCAGGTGGCTGCTGCCCTAATTGGTCTGTAGCCTGTGGTCACCAGCTAAAAGAAGGGACCACTGGCAGTTCCTAGGGCCCTTCCTTTTCCTCCCTCTGCTTCCAAATCCACAGGCTGACGTGTGGCCAGCTGGCTCAGCAGCTGCTGGAGCCACAAGAGGAATTCTGTCCTGTCACTGCCAGCCCCGAGCCGACCAGCAGGACCTCCTCTGCAGGGAGTGCACTGACACCCCACACCCCGGAGAAGCTCTCCTCCCAGGAAGCACATGTGACCACATCCCACAAAAGCTCAGTGGAGCACAACGGTAAAGCAGGTGTTCCCCACACTAAAACTGTGACAACAACACAAAGCCCCAGGGACAGTCAGGCCTCTCCTTCAAGTTGCCTTTGAGGGGCACAAAGGCTGTCAGTGCATCCCCAGTGAGCCTAATCAGAAACAGGACCAAATTGAGTTCAGCCAAAAAAAAATCCCAAAAAACCCATCCTTGAGAATTCACACTTGCACATGACCTTCCTCACCAACCTCCAAGTCCAAAGTCTATTACTAGCCATAGTGAGAACAGAAGCCTCTGACTCTGAGCGCCTGGGTGTGCTTCTCTGGCTCAACACTGTGCACACAGTAGGCACCTAATCAACAAATCATGTAAGACCACACCAACTGCTCATCAGAAACTCAAAAATGCTTCACACCTGGCAGCCCCCTGGCATCACTTACATGATGAACGTGCCCAGGGGAGCAGCGAAAGCCCTATTTTATGCCCAGCCCTGGGAATCCCTGGAGGATTTATTCCCAGTTAAAGGTCGGACTCAAAGTGTAACTACCCCAGGAAAGTACGTCACTCTACTCCCAGGTACACATGCCCCATGCCACAGTCTTTTGTTGTTGTTGTTGTTGCAGTTTGGCTGGGGTCAGATTCGAACCCACCACTTTCAGCATATGGGGCTGGCACCCTACCCACTGACCCTCAGGTGCCACCACACACACACACACACCCCCTTCCCCATGCCACAGTCTTTCGGAGAATGTTGTTAGGTTTTTTTAAGGACTCAGAGACCTGTGATCAAATGTGCAGAAACAATGTCGTCAAAGTTCACAGTTTTGCTTAAAGCAAACTGAGAATCTATGAGGTCTAGTGAGATTTCATAAATTCCCATTACTTCTCCCTGACCACAGAATCAAGTGCACAGAGGCATAGAATTCACAGTGATTTTCCTTGTGTCTCTTTTCACCGAAAGGCAGACAGAGTCTCATCACATTGCCATCCAGAGACCCTGCTGCCCTCGTCCCGTGTAGTGCTGGGTGTGACCCCTCTCAGGATGTGAGGGGCCCTGTGATGGGGGCTGGGCATACAAACAACTGTTTGTTGTTGGGGGGCAGAAGAAATACTAGGTTAATCAGGATAAAAAAAAATTCCATGCCTTTATCATCCATGACCTTAGGATTCTTGGAGGCCAAGAGAAGCCCAGAAGTCACGGCCATGTGGGGACCGTCCACACTCACCTGGAGACTCTGCAGCCCTCCATAGGCCGTGAAGAGCAGCAGAAACCCAAAAGAGACCACAAGGACGTTCTTCAGTCTCCTGTGCATCGCACTGCTCACAAGTGTCGACCATCAGTGGACGGTAAACTCGCAGCTCCCTAAGAGGAAACAATCAGAGCATGTGAGGACCACCCTGAACCGAGGAGACCCATCACCTCTCTCTGCTGTTAGTTGTCAAGCTGTTGCTGGTTAACCAGCCTGGTTATCACCAGCCATGGGGAGCGTAAGGGAGCCTGTTACTCATTTACCTCCTCTGCCAGCTGCAATAGCCACTTTCCATGGGGCAAAGGGTTAGGACTCTTATCAGCTCTTATGTCTTTACACTCTTTTCCCATTAATGTCTAATAGACACAGTCCTTATGGTAAAATGATAAGTTGTATATTGTAGAAGCATATATAATGGCATCTTCAACATTAAGAGAAATTGGTGGTGGTATAGAATGTGGGCTTCAGCTTTTAATAATAAAGCATAAATGTCCATTTCAGGACACACGATTCAACTTCTGAAAAAGAGCTGATGTGATTAGATGATCGCACGGCCAAAGTCTTAGTGTTGCAAAGACTGAGTGGTTTATAACACTGCAATAATTAAAAAACCCATGAGTGCAATGTTTTACACTTTTACGTGCACCATTTCATGTCACCTACAGAAGTGCTACGAAAATTATTAGTTTTAGAGTCGTGATAAGACAGGAACTGTGCTCCAGAACCGGTGAGTGACTTTGGAGGGTTGGGTCAGGGGCAGTGTCACCAGCAAGGCAGACACCAGGCACATGAGGGTCTAGAGTAGTGGAAACAAGAGCAGTGTATCTGAGAAACGGAATTCATAATTGCATCTCAGCTTAATTAAAACGAAGGTCTAAAGGGCACACGTGGCTGGTGGCTACTGTGCTGGATAAGGCAGTTCTTGACCTTTGAGCACCTTACCCCAAACCTCACAGCTAATAAGTAAGAAAAGTCACTTTCTTATTCAAGTGTTGGTAAAACCTGATGCTTGCAGATGGCGTCCAAAGTTCTGCAGTCAGTCCTTTCCATCTGCTAGTAGTCTGGATCTGTGCTGCAAATCCCACAGCATCAGTTATGTGGTAGCCACAGTGCTTGGATGTGGTAGCCACAGTGGTAGCCACAGTGCTTGGATCGCATGGCCGGCAGCAGACAGTATAAAGCCCTGTTGCTTAACTTATTCCAATGAAAGGTTTTATGAAAGTAGTGGTTTTTGTATCGACTAAGCATGAACTAGTATGTTTATGCAGACACAAGAATAGCACAGCCCAGCAAAATCTGTGAGCCTGGCACAGTGGGGCTGTTGTCCACGGAAACTGATGGTGTCGGCACCTTCCCACCCTCACGCCGTAACGTCTCAGCTGGGGGAGCCCAGGGCTGTGTCACTCCCCAACCACAGTTCTCTCTCAGAAAAGGTGTACTGCAAAAGTTTAAGAAGCTAATAATCTTGGAAACCTCTGGAATGACCATTGACACATGATAATCATCAATAAATGTTCATTAACTGAGGTGACATTTTGACTTCCAGAGAAAATGCAAGTGGAGCAATATTTACAGAAGTGAATCAGTTGGTGGAACATGAACTCTTTCACACTAACCTTGTTATCACTTAATGAACCTTACCTCCCTTTCTATTTTTTGGTGACACTTGGTTTACAGTCATCACGTGGACGGGACCTAGATTCAGAGGAGCTTCTCTGCGTTTTCCTCCTCCACCTGCTTATCGCCCCCTCAGTTGCTGACACTCACCAGAACCTCTTCCAGGATTTGCTGACTGGCTCCGGGAGCGTTTTCTAGTCTGTGTCTCCCAAGGAGCTCAATGTTGTGCACAAAGAAACTCCTGGGGGTCTGTTTCCATTTGTCCAAGCCACACCCTCCCTGTGGCTCCAGCCGCCCCACTTCCATTGGGAATTAAGTTCTGACGTGATCACTCTGACCACCTCTGCTTTTGCCCTTGTCTCCCCTCAGGTGCCTGCGTTGTCTACGTTAAGAGAGATTTTTTAAACTGAACGGTGTATTTTACCAGCTGCCTTTGCTCTCTAGTAGAATAAAACCCTTCTTAAAGAGGTGTCTCCCAGCCCCCCCGATGGTTTCTGTGACCAGGCAGGCCTTAGATGTGGTCACGGGGTGGTTTGCTCCGGAGCAAAGGGACGTCCTCATAGTGCCCAGGCTCCCACCTTAAACGTCCCTACAGACCTGTGGCTGGATGAGGAAAGAGAAGGGCAAACTCTGGAAAAAAACTGGAGCTGGCTGGACACTGGTTTCAGCCACTAGCCGTATGTGCTGGAGCCCACGGCCCAGACCAGGGCAGACCTCCCAGGGCTACAGAGTTGTGGGGATAAACAATTCAAAAGGTGTAGGTTAACTGTAGAAGGAAAGCTTGTTAATTATACTTCTGGGTCAACGACATCAGTGTTTTAACATGACTGTACAGTACTGGCTAAGTCATTATGATCAGCCAGCTTCTGGAAATGGTGTTAAACGTGACATGTTTATGCTAAGTGCTATTTCCATCTCTCTTTATATCTCAGGTTTTACTTCTATAGATGTAGAAGCTCCTCCTTGTAAGGAGCATAGTTTTACATTGCAAAAGAAATGGGTGCATTGGACTTGATGCAAAGGAAATCAAACTTTTTTCTTAACTAATACTTCTAAAGGTCCTATAATGGACTGAAGTCCAAAGGCAACTTTACTTGACAGTAATAAAAGATCTATTAACATTGAATTGCCAAGAGATGAGACTACCTATCCTATAAATAAAAATAAAATTAATATTAATATGATAACACCTATGAGTAGGACAGATGTTGGATTTGCATCCCCCGTGCCTGGAATTTATAGCTTTCCTAAACAAAATCATTTGTGGAAAGTAGCAGCAGCCCTAAAACCTATGAAGGGTGGGACTGGTGGATTGTTTTATTATCAAACCATCACACCCCATACTTATGGTATGGGATTTACTGTCCATGATGAAACATACATTCAAGCTTGTGTTCAATTACCCTTTGTGTGGCTTAAGGGCAACATAAAGTGAAATGAAAAAACAGGAGAATTGTTTTGTCCTGAGTGTCAACTGTTTACTTGTATTAATAGTTCTCTAAGTTTTGATCCTCAAAAGGAACAGCTGTATTTGTTGAGAGTCAGGACAGGTGTGTGGATTCCAGTGAATTTAACCAGACCATGGCAAGAATCTCCTACCCTGACAGTCCTTCAACTTCTGGATGATCGAGACTTGAAAAGAATGGAGATATTTATTGGACTTTTGATTGCTACCATTCTAGGAATTATTGCAGTGACAGCTTCTGCTGCCGCCTCTGGGTGGCTTTAACTCAAGGAATCACAACCCATAATTTTGTGGCTGATTGACATAAAGATTCTGAACAATTATGGACTGTTCAAAAACAAATTGACACTGAATTATATAATGAAATTGCTGATTTAGAACAAGCTGTTGTTATGTTGGGGGATGTGTTAGTTAGCTTAAAGAAACAAATGAAGTTAAAATGTGATTGGACTGTAACTACTTTTTGTATAACCCCTGTTAAATATAATGAGAGTAATTTTCCTTGGGAGAATGTTAAAAAGCATTTGTTAAACCATGATAATTTGACTAAGGAAATTGTAAATTTACAACATGAGCTTTATTCCACTTTTGAAAATAAGTTACAAAAAAAGATGGAGATCAGATCTTACAAGGCATAGCTGATGGAATTGAACAAATGAATCCTATTCCAAAAATACAAGGACTTATAGGAAGTTCAGTAGGATCATTAGTATTATTTTTAATTATTGGATTCATTTTATATTTAATTTGTAAGAAAATAAACCATGCCCAAAGTGAAAATGAACATTATGCGCAGGTGTTTGCTTTAATGATGACAGATATGAATAATATTCATCAAAAAACAGAAAGAGGAAATGTAGGATAATATTTAGAAATAAACATATTCTACATCAAGCACACAAAGTGAACTCAGTATGAGTTTAAACTGACTTGCTTTTCTTCCAGAGGCTTAAGGGACCTGGGCCCCCCTGGGATACATGCAGAGTTGAATTCCCTGGAGTTAATTCCATAAGCCATTTCTGCAAAGCTGTACACCCCGTGAAGCCTCAGATCAAAGGGCATGTCACCCTTCCTTAGAGATATGGGCCAGAGGGTTGACTCTGTTAACAACATATTGTCAGAGGTCTACAGGTACTCTGTGCCCTGAGAGAAAGACACAGTCATTACTTCATACTGAGTAAACTGAGTGAACACTTGAAGATATTCTTCCATTAACTCTGTTCCCCCATGGCTACTTTCTTCTTTGTGATCTTTATTTAAATACCTGCTCAGAAATTAGTCAGTATTTAGAAGAGGTTTACTACAAAAGTGATTGTATTGATATAACAAAATATTTCTTTTCAAGTTAATTTTAGATAGGTAAAATAAGATAATGATGAAACTAACAGATGATAAATTAAGTGTGTACATGACTAGAAAAGTATAAAATCAAAACCCTGAATAAAGATTTTCATTACATGCCATCCCCTCTTGTTTAGTCTGTTTCTTGACATAATAATTATAGGAGTGAGTTTACACCCACAGCAAAGCTGCTGTTTGTTCGCATGTCTGGTCATGCAACACCAGGTATTTTACCAAAGAAGAAATACAAATGGCCAATAGGATTGTGAAACCATGTTCAACATCACTAATCTCAGGGAAATAAAAAAATTAAAACCACATGATGTATCACCTTACACCTGTTAGGATGGCTATTTTTATAAGTAACAAAATAAGTATTGGCTAATCTATAAAGAAAAGGGAAACTTTGTATACTTTTGATGGGAGTGTAAATTGGCACAGATACTCTAGAAAATGATGTAGAAGTTCCTCAAAAAAATAGAAGTAGAACCACCATATGATACAGCAATCCTCATTGTAGCTAACTATCTAGAATTTAACTCAAAATGGATCATAATCCTTTGTAAAATCCAAAACTATAAAATGTTTATTTAAAAACATACAATACCAGACCATCTTTAAGAGGACCCATGAAAACAAACAAAGCAGCCAGATGAATGCTATTGAAATTTAAAAATTCTGCTCTGTGACAGACATTGAAGGGAAGGAAAAGACAACCCATCAAATAGGAAAACATTTAAATACACACAAATATTCAAAAATTGCTCATCAAAGGCCAATATGTTGATTTTTCAATGCATCCAATAAAAATGACTCTTTTTACCTTTATAAGATATTAGAGTCACACAAAATGTGGCCTCTTCTGCAGTACTTATAGCCAAAATATATAAACATACTCTTAAAACTCAACAATAAGAAAACAACCTTATTAAAACATAGCCAAAAGATCTTTACAGAACTTTGCCAAGGAAAAGATTAAGAAGACAAGTTTTAGAGAGATTAAAGATGGCGGTTAAGTAACAGACTCCCTGCAACTGGGCACAGTGAGTCTGGAAAGATAAGACTCCAGGCATCTCTGGCTGGTGGGATCTGCCTATAATCATCCTTTTGAAGATACAGGGAGTCAGCAAGGGACTTCTGGACCCCAAGAGAAGGACAAAAACAGTGGGAAACTGGCAAGTGGTTGTGTATGTTCAATCGACCTAATCACGCTGGCAACCATAAGTACAAGCAGTAGTGAGACAGCAAACCAGAAAGGCCTTAACTCTGAACTGTTTCTGTGTTTTTTGACTTGGCACTCAGTTTAACTGCCATGGGGAGAGCTTGAGCAAGAGTGTGGAGAACTTTGGGCATTGTTTGGGGCCCCAGACAGAGCTGCTGAGCTGGGCTTCAGGGAGCCATTGTGTGAGAGAACTGCCCTGGCAAGCTCAGTCCTCAGGGTCCCAGAGCAAAAATCAGGTGGGACCTAGTAACCTAGTAACTGAGCAGCCTAAAGGCGGGGACTGACCTGCCTTACAGCCTTAACCCTTAGGGGCAGAGTGAGATGGTTTTGGCACACTGGAGGCTCGGGCTGTTGCCCTGGATAGAGTGCCATGGTGTCACAGCTCATAGCAACCTCAAACCCCTGAGCTTGGTGCCACCCAGACCTTCATAAGACCTGTGCCACGACGCCACAACAACCAGGCCTCTGCCTGCCCTGACCAGGAACTGTGGGAGCCGCGCAACACTGCTTCCTCCCTCCTGTGTCCTCCCAGCCTCCACACTGGCCCACTTGTCTGGCCAGGAATGCTGGTAGCTGCATGCCCTCTGGAATCCTCTCTGCCTCTGCGCAGAGCCCTTCTCCTGGACAGAGACTGCTGGAGCCTTGGGCTCTCTGTGCCAAAGTCACTGGGTGCCAGGCACTCCCAGAACCATAGGCAAAACCTCCCACCCAGTTGCTGGATCTGGGTGTGTCACACGCAGGAGCTGCTTCCACAACCAGAACTCCCTAGCTGGAGCAGCCCCAGAGAAACTACACAGGATCTCTCCCTACAAAGATCAAGTAACAGTAGAGTGATGCCGCTGGGGTCTAATCTTGGAGAGACACCTCCCCAACTCTGAGGACAGTCAGAGGCAATGGTGAAAAACAATCATGAGGTGAAATCAACAGAAAAACTCTGGCAATATGAATAATCAGAGTAGATCAACTCCCCCAAGCATCAATGGGGCAAACACAAAACAAGATCCCATGCACAACCAAATAGCTGAGATGTCAGAAATCAAATTCAGAATCTAGATAGCAAATAAGATGGAATTAGAGCTCCAAGCAGTAACCCAAAAGATATCTCAAGAATTCAACGAATTCAAAGACCAAATGACCAAAGATTTTGAATCATTGAGACAAGAAGTTGCATCCCTCAAAGATCTAAGAAACACAGTAGAATCCCTCAGTAACAGAATGGAGCAAGCAGAAGAAAGGATTTCTGACATTGAAGACAAAGCCTTTGAACGCTCCCAAACCCTCCAAGAAGAAGAGAAATGGAGAGCAAAAACAGACCACTCTCTCAGAGAGCTCTGGGATAATTCGAAGAAAACCAATATTCGTCTCATAGAGATCCCCGAAAGTGACAAAGTGGCTTCACCAGGC
>CAUYPK010006401.1:0-18052 GCA_963574355.1 Loris lydekkerianus
ACCTTACCTCTTTTATGTTTACATGGATGAAGCTGGAACATATTCTTCTTAGTCAAGTATGTCAAGAATGGAAGAAAAAGTATCCAATGTACTCAGCTCTACTATGAAACTAATTTATGGCTTTCACATGAAAGCTATAACCCAGTTATAACCCAAGAATAGGGTGAAGAGGGAAAGGGAGGGTAGGGAGAGGGGAGGTGGGCAGAGGAAGGGTGATTGGTGGGATTACACCTGCGGTGCATCTTACAAGGATATATGTCAAATTTGATAAATATGAAATGTAAATGTTTTAGCATGGTAACTAAGAAAATGCCAGGAAGGCTATGTTAAGCAGTGTGATGAAAATATGTCAAATGGTCTATGAAGCTAGTGTATGATGCCCCATGATCATATCAATGTACATAGCTATGATTTAATAAAAAAAAAAAAAGAAAATGCCAGGAAGGCCATGTTGACCAGTGTGACGAAAATGTGTCAAACGGTCTATAAAACCAGTGTATGGTGGCCCATGATTGTATTAGTGTACACAGCTATGATTTAATAATAAAAAATAAATAAATAATAAAAGAATACTAAAAAAACAAACAAACAAACATGTTATTATTGAAGAAATGGCTTTCCTAAAAAAAAAAAAAAAAAAAAAAAAAGGAACTTTGTCATTGCTCTTTCTTTTCTGGTTTTCTGTATTGTTTTCCTTGCACTGAATACTTATTATGGTTACAGACTTATTCTTTTTCTTTGACAAAGGGAGCAGAGTATGATTATGTTAGATTCCCAGACAGCTTTATGTTTTTCCATACCTGTTTTTCATTTTAATTGCAGTAAAAGCATTTTAAAGTCAGTGGTGGAAAAATGCCACCACTTGTAACAGATTTTGGAGGTCAATAGGACTGCTTACTAATCTGGCCTCTCCATCCAAAGATGATAGCACCCACACATCTGAGGCCATGTACTCTTCTTAGCTTTTCTGGAAAAAAGATATTTATTCATAATCTATGAAAGAGTCTGTTTCTGATTATTTCTATTTGTATTTTTTTAGCTCTTTGGAGATTTCTCTTACATGTGACGGATAAGTGCATCCTTATGGCAGGAACCAGGTCAGAATCGTTGTTGTTGTTAGGTCCTGCAAGATGTAGCAAGGTATTGGCACAGTAAACATGCAGCATTCAATTGAATCAAAGGATGGCAATCAAGTCATTGCCTTTCAAAATAAATCTGAATCAGAGAAATTTCAAGACTTTAGTGTCTTTAGGAGGTTTAGTCAAGATAGGGGGTATTTGGGTTATCCAGGCTCTTCTCTGGACTTCGGAACAGAGTTACTGGCTGGACTGACTTTAGAGCTGCTTTTTCATAGACATTGGGTTTGGAGATGGGGAAAATGTATGGACTCTGGAAGGATAGGTAGCTTAGATAGATAGATATTAGAGGCACGATAGAGTTTAGGCCATAGTTGTAACTGGCTTTGCAGCCTATAGTTCTCTAGATAAAGAAAACAGTAAACTTGGTATGGCGGAGAATGCCAGAACATTGGCATCTACCAGAGATGGACATACATTTTAGTTCTTAGCTATGTGAGTCTTAAAAACAAAGATACAATATTATATCAATTAGGAATATTAATGTTGGCCATAACAGAAGTTAACCTCAAAGTGGTTTAAAGGAAATTTATGGGCTCAAGTATTTTAAGTCTAGGGGAAACTTAGAGGTTTAAACATTATACTCAGGTATAATTTCCCTGAATCTTTTATTCTTTCTTTCTCTGTATGGTGGCGTCATCCTGAGTTGCCTTTCTTGGTGGTATAGACATGGCTGCAGGAACCCCACGCCTCATATCTTCACACTGACAAACCAGTCGAAGAGAGGAAACTCCTCTTTCCCAGAAGTCTGAACATTTCCTTGAGTCTCCTGGAGTCTGATTGGAATACTTTTCCATCCCTAAAACCAATCATGTTCCCATAGGGAGTATTGTGAGCTAGATTGTGTCCCTTCCCACATTTAAGTGTTGAAGTCCTATTGTCCTCCAGTAACTGTCTAGGGAAGTAGAGCTTTTAAGAAGGTAATTAAGGTAAAAAGAGGTCATCCAGGTAGGCTTTAATGTAATATGACTGACTGATCCTTATAAGAGGAGATTAGGGAAAGCACAGAGAAGGATCATGTGGAGATAAAGGGGAGAAGATGATCATCTGCAGACGATGAGAGAGGCCTCACAAGACACAGAATCTGCCAATGTCTTGAGCTGTGAAATGTGAAAAAATATTTCTGTTGGTTGAGCCACCCAGTGTTTGGTGTGTTACCATGGCAGCCACAGTAAACTAACGCAGGGAGACTGGTTAGCAGGAGCCAGGCAGGCCCTAATCTTATATCTGGAAGTTAAGAACAAAGAAAGAGAAATTTCCCAAAGGAGATTCTAGTTTCTGTTTCTAGATGGCAGAGGAATGAATCCTGAATGGCCAGATTTGCATGGCCCTTATATGTTCTTACTATATTCTTATGAAGAGACTTAGTACAATGGCTGGCCTATTGCAGGTAGGCAAGAAAAGTCCATTCTGCCATCCCTTCCTTTTTCCCTTCCCTTTTGTTAAGACCAATTCTATTTTATCTCTGTCATTCTAGCAAATTGCTTTCATAACAGACAGAACTTTCCAGTTTTTACAGCACAGAGGCCCATAGTTTTCTTTCACTTCTACATACTCATTTGGCCCCTCAGGGAAGAAAGTCTTCTTAAGTTTTAGCAGGATTTGCTTTATATTTTCCTGGTATGTGGGAAGTTTCTAGAAAATGAAGGTGGTACATGAATTTAAAGAGGTACATGAACTCTCTTCCCACCATAGGGGTGGATTATCATCCCCCCGCAAATCAGCTGGAATGTACAGGATGGCTTGGAGAGAAATGAAGTAAGTAGCATGTGAGTAAGTCAACCAGGAGCCCTCGCAGGCCATGTGGTGGTTATGAAAGTGACTAAGTACAGTGTGTGAGAAAAGTATTAGGTCAGGAAAACACTTGGGAATAGGGTTGGAAGGTTCAAGCTCTGATTCTCCACCTGAGTGGAGAGGTCTTGCTTGAGGATCTGCTTTAATCCTGCTTCTTCACCTGCTATGGACCTCACTGTGTATTCTAGACAGTTTCTGTTTTCTCCTCATCCACACCCTCTTCCTCCCTCTCCCCCCCACATCTTGCTTTCTGCCCAGACAGGGCTGAACTGACCTGTGCAGACTCCTGGTCCTGGCTAGGTTCAGCCAGTGGGGAGCAGCAGGAGATAGGCCAAGGAAGGGAGGAGGGAGAAAGTCAGCAATTGTATTTCTCTGGCCCCTCTTCGTCATCAATCTAAGGTCCCCAGATCTGTTAGATCCTACAGAGCTCTCTCTGCTTCTGGGTCTCTGTGATCACTTTCTTTTCTCCTTCCTTCAGACCTGGGGGTAGGGAGGACACCCCAGTTTTACCAGCCCTGCCTCAGGCACTGCACAATCTCTGGTGATTTCCCTATACTCAGCCCACAGCCCTCACAAATAGTTTCTTCATTAATCTGTCCTTAAACATCTCAATATGAGTGTGTCATCACCTTCTGTAGGGATTCTGGCACTTACATGTGGTGACTGACTACTATTTGAGTAATGTGTTGGAGCCTACAAAGCTCTTCCAGATTATCTTATCTCAAGTTATTTTAATTTTTAACGTATATGGTGATTAAGTACATGCGCTCCAGAGTTCCTAAAAATATGACCTTGGGCAAATTGTATAAGCTTTCTGTGCCTCAAGTTTCTTTATTTGTAAAATGGTGGTGACAATAAGAATGTCTATCCTATAGGGTTCTCGCTTTCCTTAAGCTAAAATAAGATTCAGTGACTATAAAGCACACAGCAAAATTCCTGGTGCATGTTAGTGCTCAGTGAATAGAATGAATCTTACCTCTTACTGCTAAGAATGTTGGCCTATTCCTACTACTTATGTGCTGCCAAACACAAACATTGAGATGGAGTTTGGGGTGTGAAATGCTTATTAGTGATCAACACCTGTGGGAAAAAATGAGGAAGAAACAACACTGAAGTTAAGAAGACATTGAGCTGTGAGGCAGACTCCATGAAGCTTTCGTCCACCCAGCAGCAAGCTCTGGACTGACTATTGCCCTTCAGCACTCCACACAGAGCCAATAGACAGACCTTTGTACCTCTACTTCCTCTAATCACCAGGTATTTTCTGTATAGGGAAGGGCATGATCTTAAGGTACCGCTCTAGGCTAAAGCCATCCCTGAAGGAGCTGAAGACTGGACACTGTCACTCATAGGGGAATCTGGGCCCTGCAACTTTGCCTAGTGTAGTGCCCTTCAGATCCACTCTGTTGTGTACATCAGGATCTCAGGAGCCCCTCTTCCTGAGGGGAAATTAGAAGAGGGAGAGTAGTGGGTTGAGCTATGGTCCCTGCTGCTGTAGTTGGGGCAGCACTGTCCAGTCTCATTCACTGTCCAGTCTAGGTGGCCCTTGCCTCAATTACCCCCTCTGCCTCAAAGGGTTCCTGTTCAAGGGGCAGAGCACCTGGTCCCGATGCCCTTCACAGACCAGAGTTGTTCTCCTTGTCTATTGACAGTGAAATTGGCAAGGGAGTACCAAGTTGTGTGTGTGTTCCTCCCAACCCTCCATTCTCCTGAAGATCAGGGTCATTGCTCCTGCCTGAAGATCATGGTGACTTATCTTCTTTCCTGCTGGTCACCAGACTTACGTTCAAAGTGTTCAGGTAGCAACTGTAGCTGACAGTTTAAGGGACTTTTGCTATGTCTCCTGACACTGAAAGTTTTATCCCATTTGGCAATCAGATCTCCTAAATGAATAGAGCTCAGAGGTGTGGGGATGGAGAGCACAAGCCTCCCAGGGGGTGACAGATAGTGATGGTAAGAGGGATTCCTACTACCTCTGCCCTTTGGTTCCTACACACATATATCCTTCCCATTGGAGGCACAATGCCCTATAAATATCTTTGTTTCAATTTATATGCTACAAAGAGAAGGATGGCACCCCATGATTACAGATTATTGTTCAGGCTGGTACTTTATGCCTTTAGCAGGCCCCTCTGGTGTTCTAACAGGCTGACAGTTTCTGGGTACTATGGTATATGATAGGACCTGTGGCTCCCATGGGCATGGGCCCACTCTCACACTTCCTTTGCTGTAATGTGAATCTCCCAGCCTGATTTGGTATTTGTGGGATTCCATGCCATTGGACGAAGCACTCTGTACTTGGATAGTAGTGTTGGATTAGGCCTTATGGGTAAAGCCCCTGATCCTTATGGGAAAGTCAGCCCATACATGATGTGTCTACTCTACACATTGTCCTTCCAGGATGAAGGGAAGCAAAGCATGCAACGTGCCACTAAGTGGCCAATTTGTGTGCCCTCAAGGAATGGCTTGGTGATGGCCTCTTTTGTGAGCATATTGGTGCTGGATTACGGCAATAGCCAAATCAGCCTTCATAAGTGGGGTTTGTGCTAGTGGGCCTCATCTCTGCCATGCAGCCACTTAATTCACGTCCCTTTGTGCCAGCACTGAGGTAGCCAGTGACAGAGACGAGGCTGCTGTTAGCTGGATAAATCATTTTGTCTGGTAGGTATGAACAAACACACAAAAAATCTTCACACTGCGTGCCCATTCCCATTTATCCATCCACATGACTAAATTCCAACTCCCCTGCCCCTGATCTTCTAGTCTCTTCTCTTCCAGATCCCTGGCAGTGGTCAGTCAGTGTGCTATCCACATAATACAGTTCACATGTATTATAAATTTGGGTCTCTTCTCTTTCCAACAAAGAAAGGGAATTGCCAGGTGCACTGCCCAGAGCTCTTCCCATTGGAAGGCTTTCTTTCACCCTCATTGTGGAAGCCTCTTCCTGAAGGCAGTGCATCTGCAATGCATATAAAGCCAATTCCTCTGTGCACTATACTTAGTTTTTACCTTCCTTCTTCAGCTGTTCATAGGGATCTCTCACACACACAGGTGTAACTGAGAGAAGAACACTCATGCAACAGTGGTAGTCACCATGGGAGTCCGAGCTGTATCCATGTTCGTGCTTGATGCCATCTTATCATCAACTGTTACTGATCAACCGTGGGCTGCAGGATTTGGTATATCTGATATGATGTAAGCCACAATGGGCAGTTCCAACTTTACAGTCATTGGTGTCCCATGCTCAGGCATTTTGTCCTTCCGACAGTCTAGTATCATGTCAGGGTTTGTTTTTCAGGTGTAAGTTTCTCTGTTGTAAATAGCATAGCATTACAGTTCTCTCAATGGAGCTTGTTACAAACTCCATGTGACAACTCTTCTCACAACTGATACCCGCAAAACTATAGCCTCTGCTAATTTCTATGTCCCTTTCTGTGTGTCAAGGATCTGGTTTTTCCCAAAGCCCTGGTATTACCTACCTACGTTGGTGGGGTAATTAACCGCATTTAAATCTAGCCTGTCTGGTTGGGTTTGGTCCTTAACTTTCTTGGCTATTCCTCTGTACCCAAAATGGCCTTTTGTCTATTATACTAGGCTTTCAATTTCTTGAAATCGAAATTTCTTACTCAATTTCCTACTCACCCTCTGATGTTTACTATCTTTCTGTGGCATGCTAGTGGTGCTTTGCAAAAGTCATCAATATCATTAGCCTAGTAGTTCTGATTTCCTTCCCATGTCTCAAATGCTGAAGCACTGCACCCCCAAGTGCCTCCCTTCTGCTAGTTTACTGTCTCAATCTGCTTCCAGTGAAAGCCTAACAGCCAGACTTCCGGTTTCTGCTAGAAGTTGTCTACATTCCAGCTACCACCTATTGAAGGGGTCCTCAGTTATTTGCTTAAAGGTAGATGATTCAGCTCCAAAATTCCATGTTATAATTGCTTCTTTACTTTGGAGTTTAAGACATGATATGTGGGTACCTAGGGCTCAATATCTGTGACACAAAAGTTGTAGCAGAGAAGCAAAATTGGATAAGGAGGAGATAGACTGCCAAGCAGGCCTGAGTAACTGCAGTTAGCCTGGCAGGGAGTTAAGTTGCTCATCAAAATGTTCCCCACTAACCCAATGGTTCTGCCTGTAGACCCTGCCATTCCCTGCTATCTGGTAGGGCATGGCTTGGGAAAGGGCTGGCCTTGGGCAAGGTGCTGTCTGCATCTGAGGCAAACCCTGAGAGGCTGTTTGCTCACTGCAGCTGAGCAGCAAATCCTTCCTTGAAGGGAGCTCTGGGCAGCACATTCCTAAGTCTACCATATATACCATGGTTCAGCAGATGCCATCAGAATATGGTAAAAATAGAAATGGTATCGAATATAATTTCAAGGCCACTTCTTCATGACTAGAGTGTTATTGTCAGAGTGGCAACATAAAATTTTCTTGTGATGGGTAGAGTTGCCAACTTCAGACAGAACAGCTTAGATCACTATTTCCCCAGAAGTGTCAGTGTCTTCCCATCATCATTATTTCCATGAGAAATTCTGAAGGATAAAAGTGCTTATGTCAAATCCATTTGAGAGGTACTACACACCGCATCTCTCTCAGAGGTTCATATGGTGGCCTATTTCAAACGTTGAGAAGTCCTGCATTAAAGACACATGTATAATTTGTTTTGTTTCTAGCACTCATTTGATTATGAGAACTATCTCCACTTCTCTGTTGGTGATATCTATCAGCAATTTACAAGATAGAACTTGTAGGAACACACTTAGGACAATGCTGGCCTACAGCACTTCCATTGGTGGACCCCAAAGGGATCAAGTCACTTCCATGTTAAACAACCCACATATCTATGGACAGATAAACAGATAAAGAAAATGTGGCATATACATACAAAGCAATATTATTCAACCTTATAAAAGAAGAAAATTCTTCCATTTGCAACAACCTGGGTAAAACTGGAGGATATTATGGTAAGTGAAATAAGCCTGGCACAGAAGGAAAAATGCTGCATGATTCTCCTTACATGTGGAATCTAAAATAGTAAGACTCAAAGAAGTGGAGAATAGAACAGTGGTTACTGGGGGCTGGGAAGAGGGAGAAATGGGAATTGTTCAATTGGTATAAAGTTTCAGCAATGCAGGATGAATTAGTTCCAGAGATCTGTTGTACAGCATGGTGCCTATAGTCTATAATACTGTATTATGCACTCAAAAATTTGTTAAGAGGGTAGATCTTATGTTAAGTACTCAACACACACACGCACACACATACAAACACAGACACAAGGAAACTTTTGGAGGCAATAGGTATATCTGTTAATATAACCTCAATATTATGGTAATAGTTTCACAGATATATGCTTATGTCCCAACCCAGCAAATTTAGACCGTAATATGTGTAGTTTATTGTCTATCAATACACTTCAAGGAAGCTATTTTTGAGATGTCACCCCTGTATTAGGGCAGCGAGAACTAGCTTTATCTATCAAGCCTGGTCTTGGAGCCGACAGGAGGTCCTTAGAACTGCAAGAGGTTTGAAGCAGGGAAAAGTGCTTATTGAGGAACTGCCACTGCCCCTTGAAGGGAAGAAATGACGTGCCCGGGTAGACAGTCCCCAACCACAGGAAGAGAGTGGTAAATGACTCACCATATAGCAGTCAGAGCCTGAAGGACACACCATATAGCAGTCAGAGCCTGAAGGACCTGAGTGCTGCTTTCAGCAAGTGGCTGCAGAGTCAGAATCCATTCTCTCCAGAGCTGACAGGAACTGCCCTGAAAGAAGCAGATGGCAGGAGAGGTCACGGTCAACAGCAGGACACGAGGGCAGACGTCCAGGCCAAATGGATGCCTTGGCTTCTGGCTGTTCCAGCTGTTGGTTTGGGTCTTTTCATATAAACAAATCTAACATCAGTTTAGAGAAACATTTATATCAATAAGCACTGTGAATGGAACGTGTGTACTTGGAATTGTTTGCATGTTACATCACTTTTGAATATCACAATGATACCTGTTTGCACAGTATTTAATGATTAACAAGCTTAAACAAATCATGTGTAGAGAATTAATTTGCAAGTGAGGAGCAATTTAAGTTTGTCATGTTCTCCACATAAATAGTCCCTTTTAGATGCATAGAACTCAAAGGCCATAAATAGTAGTTTATAAACATCTAAATACAGTAAGTAAAAGCATCTTTTAAAAGCAACGGGGAAGAAGAAACAATGGAATACAGTAGAACAATTATAAGTGGAACGTTTGTAAGTTGACCATCCAAGGGACTGTAACAAACTGGTCAACATACAGAGGTGGTCAACATAAGGACCTAGGCCGACTGTACTGATATGTACATGTGGTGCATGTCCAGTCTATGAAAATTAGGTCCACTGAGGAGGTGGTCAATGTAGGGAAATGGTCAACTATGGAGGTTCTACTGTATTTGGAGAAAATAATTAATGATCAAAAGGTGACTGAGAAAAATTAGTCGTATCCCCAAACTGGCAAAGCAAAATACACCTATTTTTTCATTTCTGCAGCAAAAATTTTTGCCCACATGTGATTCGTGCATGTGACTATATGGGCTTGTTAAAAAATGTATTTACATTATCTTCTGAATTGATAAGAATTTTATTGTACAAAATTATATAAGTGGAAAAGCATGAGCTCTCCATATTTTTTATCCTTACAGTTTTGTTTACAAAGAACAGCTTCCTCTCCAGGAACATGTGTTTACTTGGTAACTCCCTATGGTGGACAAGTATTGTGCCTTTTAGGATTGACGCAGGGGAGGGTGTAGTTACATGGAAAGCCAGCCACTGACCAGGAGCTTGTACATTACATTTAGCTTGAGTGAAAAAGAAGCATGTTTTGGTAAGCTTCTCAAGTTTTGAGGTTTGCTTGTTACAGCAAGTGGTGATTCTTATGTTAACTAATATACCAAGTCAGGGTTATCATTGTTTTGATTGTTATTAAAAAGAACTATCACAACTAAGGGAGGGAAGAAATATGGGGAGACAAGAAGCAAAAAACAAATCCACCTTTTAATGTATTTTCTTTATCCTCTTCCTTAAATAGAAAGGAGGAGAGTCTCAGAGATTAAGGATTTATTCACATATTCATTTTTCCACTGTAATATCACATCAATCTAATTTTAAAAATGCAGACACTGAAGCTCAGACAAGGGCATTGCTCTTTAGTGTCACACTAGTGAATGGGGGAGCTGGAACTTGAACTCGGATCTACCTCTATTATTCCATGAACCAGTGTGTATTTTGTCTAATTCATTATAACAAAGACTTTGAAAAACTGAAATGTAATAAATGTCAGGGACATGGTGATTAAGATGGAAGGCTGGGGCCCCAATTCCCACACAAAGTATCTGCATAACCATAGGCAAGTCATTTAACCTCTCCATGCCTTCCTTTCTCATCTGGAAAATTTAGATTTTTGGCTTTAGAACAGTTTGCAAATTATATTCCATAAACCTCCAGGATTTGAAAGAGGTCTTGGACAAGAGTGGAGGGGGACAGACCAGGCGTCCTGGGCTCTGGCCCACATATCCCTTTCAACCAGGACCACACTGCACTGACTTTTTATGTTGTTAGGGTTCCTTTTAGACATATATTTATGTATAGGATTTCATTTTATCGAATGCTTAACTGCTAATACAAGTTTAAAGCTAGAAATTGGGCTTAATTTTGTACACAGGGCTCTACAGATGGGAACTAACAGCACGGAGACGTTGCTGAAGGCACTGCCTGGCTTGGCTCTTTGGTTATTAAGTTTTGTCCAAAGCATTCTGATAATGCCACTTCATTTGATGGACTTCTGTTTTAGCTGTGCTCTTTTGAAATGTCAGTCTCCACAGTGCCCTACAGAGGAGAAAATTCTATTATGCAAAAAACCCTCCACTCTGGATGACATCACCACTTTGCTTCACCTTTCCTGCCTTCTTATATTCCACCACCAGCCGTTTGCAAACATAATTCAAAATGAATCTTGCCTCTTTCATCAAGACTGGAATTAAGGCTTTGCTTGAAACCACCTTGGCATATTCTTTAGACCAGAGGGGAAGCATGACAAAATGAGACCTGAACCTACTGACACGTTGGAGTCCCTTACTGCCCCTCAGCTCCTCCCACCCCCGTTTCCAGCTGCCCAACCTGCCAGACACTCAGACTCCTATCTTGTATTGCACATCTTTCCATTGAACTTAAACTTACTTTTGTCAGATCTGAAACTGTCCCAAACTAGACATTAGCTTGTACATGGATGTTTCTTTCCAGACCTACTTTGCCCTAAGGTCTAGGGCTGTCTGTGGGAATGGTGGTACTATGTCTGTCTGGTGGTAGTTCCTAGTAGTTAGAGCATCTGTATTGTGAAGCCAAGCATGGGTTAACTCCTTAGTTCTGCTTTGCTATTGTTCGGAATTCTTAGCTTGTTCATGGTGGCCTAGGAAGGGGCTTAGTGCCATTTTTAAGGAAAAGGAATGAGATAAAACATGTAATATGAGTGCCACCTGATTGACTACGAGACATCCTTCTGAAGCACCTTATTCACAGGGATTCTGAATTATAGTTCAGTGGAAGAAAATGTCACAGTCGAATTTTACAATGGCCATCAGAAAAACCACTGAGGGAGCAGTGGCTGTATGTGCTTCGTATTGGCCAGCTCTAATCTGGTTCAAATACTACATGGCACAAGTATTGAAATCAAAGCCCTGGGAGGATTTAGAATGAAGAGAGAATAATTTTGGTGTTGAAGATAGCAATGTCTGAATTCATATCTTTTATTTAATCCTAGGTAAATTATTGCTGTTTCAGAATTTTATTTTCTTTGGGTATAATAATGCAACAACCAATATCCCCTTTATATCCTGCTTATGATAATTAAACAGAATTATGCCTACAAAGTTATCTGTCTATCTATTACATGGTCTTTAAATAAATTTGAAATGTAACATATGATGGCATCTTTTCTTCTTCCCCCTGGGTGTGCCTTAATTTAGTTTCAGAGAATTATCTATGAATGAGTTTAAATTTCCACCTTTATTTATATCCTTACCTGCAACTAACATAGCATCCCACAACAAAAGATTCTCATAATCCAGGGTATACCAGGCAAAGCATTTTTTTTTTCTTCAAGAAATTGTATGGCTAATGCTGCAGAGTACATAAATGGTAAATTATATTGACTTTTCCAACAATGAAGTTGAGGCTAGAGTTGCCCAGGAATGTTCCTCTTATTTATTCTAAGGTAGTTTTCTCGGGAGTCTATATTGAGGATTTCAAACCTTTAATCTAGGTGTCTCATTATAAGGCAGTTCCAGATCAATTCTGCTTGGGCCGTGTGATCAGAAATGTAAAGAGCTGATATTTCTTTTACCCAGCCCTAAATGATGAGATGTGAAGCCTGAGTAGATAGTAGCACCAGAAGTGGGTGGCTTCTGCTCCTCAGTTCTCCCTGAAATTAAACCAGCACTGGCTATAGGACCAGCCCTATCTACACACATGAGTTAAGTCCCTCAGAAGGGTCAGATGCCTGTCAAAGTAGCAAAATTTGGCTTGGTTATAGGAATATATCAGAAAGACCTTCTAGTGGCATTAACCTTTGTGTCATTTGGAACCAGAAATGTAAATATAACCAGAGCAGTTTCTATCTATCTCTTGCCTCACTTTTTCCTGAGTGCTATTTCTGCTCCATTCTGTTAAGAGGTAATGAAGGAGCTCCTTTTGAACTCCATTCTTATGTCTTGCTAGCCAAAGAGAAATGGGTTCTATATTTCCAGCTTGAGTTTAGCAACTCTTGTAGAAGTCATCCGATTGCCATGACTTGTGTCATAGGCCTATTCGTGAACTGTGTTCACATTGACTCATGAGGTACCTTTATGGAGAAGACATATGGAAGGGGCGAGTTGCTTGGATATTATGTGTGCCAGCTCCTGCTAGAATCACTTGAAATGAAGAACACTTTATTAGGCCACCACAGGTAAATCACAGCACTGGCCTTTAGAATCTGTTATCATCCACAGATAGCATTATCCTTTCAAAGGTAGTTCTTGGCCTGCTACTGGGCTTTAGTAGAAGCTGAGTGCTTGACCACAGGCCGCCAAGCCACCATGTGACCTGCCCTGCCCAACATTCTCATTAAGCTATTGTTGGGTGTGCACAATACTCCATCATCAAATGGAAGAGATATACATGTGACTGGGCCCAAGCAGGCACTGAAGACACAAGGAAATTACATAAAGAAGTTGTTCAAATATTCACAGTTGCACTCCTGCTGCACTGCCTTCTCTCTGACAGAGGAGGAGACCTGGGCCTCATTTAAGAGTTATGCAGGATATTTAGTTCTATCCCAAAGTGGGCAGCTACGGCACTCCCACTGGTTGTCTGGTTCATCCTTGAAGAACACTGGTGAAGAGAAACTTCCAACATTGTACCTAGTCGTGCACTTACTTTGGAAGGAGAAATGGCCAGATGTATGATTATATACGTATTCATGGGCTGTGGCCAATGGCTTGGCTATATGATCAAGGACTTGGAAGGAACATGATTGGAAAATTCCTGACAAAAGCTCTGGAAGAAGAGGTTTAAATGGCCTAAAAATGTGAAGCTATGTGTATGTCATGTGAATGCTCACCAAAGCATGACCTCAGCAGAGGACTTGGATCATCAAGTGGATAAGAGGACCCATCAGCCTCTTTCCCTAGCCACTCCTGTCATTGCTCAGGGCCTCCTGAACAAAGTGACTCAGGCTAGGAGGATGATGGTATGCCTGTGCTCAGCCAAATGGACTTCTACTCACCAAGCCGGATGTGGCTGCAGCCATCAGTGAACTCCTACCTGCCAGCAGTAGAGAACAACAGTGAGTCCCAAACTTTATGCCATTCCCTGGGTTGATCAGCTAGCTATTTGGTAGCAGAAGTTTAAGTGAAGTAAGGAGATG
Source organism: Loris lydekkerianus (assembly GCA_963574355.1). Taxonomy (NCBI): domain Eukaryota; kingdom Metazoa; phylum Chordata; class Mammalia; order Primates; family Lorisidae; genus Loris; species Loris lydekkerianus. The sequence continues at coordinate 13,865 of CAUYPK010006401.1, forward strand.
TGTTTGGGTGACAAGGGGTGGACTTATGATGATTAATTTTATGTGTCAACCTGATTGGGTCAAGGGATGCCCAGTTAGCCAGCAAAATTTTAGTTCTCAGTATGTCTGTGAAGGTGTTTTATGAATAAATTAGTCTTTGAAGCAGTAGGCTAAGTAGAGAAGATTTGCCCCATGATTAAAGATTTGCTGGCATCATCCTACCCAGATAGAGCAAAAAGTGGAAAGAGAGAAATTCCCTATTTCTCTTCTTCGGTTAGGACCACCATCTCTTGCCTTTAGTCATCAGGGCTCCTGGATCTCAGGCCTTTGGCCTTGGAGTGGGTGTTACGAGATTTGCTCCCAAGGTTCTCTGACTTTTGAACTCAGATTGGATTTCATTCTTGGCTTTCCTGGTTCTTCAGCTTTCAGGTGACATATTGTGAGGCTTCTCAGCCCCTAAGACCATGTGAACCAATTTCACATAATAAATCTCTTGTCTGTCTATCTATCTATCTATCTATCTATCTATCTATCTATCTATCTATCTATGAATGATGTTTCTCTGCAGAACCCTAACTAATACATAGGGAGAGGAATGGGTGGTATTATTCTGAACAAAGTAATACACATCTACATCAGTGAGGACATCTAATTCCATTTACAAGGAGGAAGAGTAAAGATCTGTCCGGAGGGGTAGAACCTATACTCATTGATGTCATCTCTTAGCTTACTTGGTTCTCTTAAATCACAGTCTAAGGAGAGCAAAAAAGTTACTCCCCTGAACAAAAAGGCAAATAGAATAAAAGGAGAAAATAAGTATATCAATTTGATTATAAGTTAAAACCTGTAGTAGGTCCTTGGTTCTTAAGAAAAATTACAAGAAATTTCTCATTGGTATCTATATACACATTTTTATTAAGGTTAAATTCACATAACATAAAATTAACTATCTTAAAGTAAACAACCCAGCAGCATTTAGTACATTCAAAATGTTGTGCAACCACCTCTATCTAGTTTGGAAAACATTTCACCACCCCCAAATAAAGTCCTATACCCATTAAGCAGTTACTTCCTATTCCCTTCTCCCTGTAGTCTTGGCAACCACCAATCTGCTTTCTTTTTCTATTTTGTTTACCTATTCAGAATCTTTCATATAAATAGAGTCTAAAGAAAATGTGAGCTTTCGTGTCTGACTTCTTTCACTTAGCTTAATGTTTTCATGGTTTGTTCATGTTTCAACATGTACTAGCACCTCATTCATTTTTATTGCTTAGTATTATAATATTCTAATGTATAGCTGTATCATGTTCTTAAAATGTATACTGCTGATGGACATTTGGGCTTAGACTATAGTAAATAGTACTGTTGTGAACAATTGTACTTGTCCCAGTATCTGTTTTCAATTCTTTTAGATATATACCTAGGAATAGAATTACTTTACTTGGAATAATTCCATGTTCAACTTTGTAAGCAATTGGCAAAACTGTTCCGCACAGTGGCTAACCTGTTTGACAGTCTCACCAGCAATGTATGAGGGTTCCAATTTCTTCATATCCTAACCAACACTTGCTTTTATATTTTCCAGTGTTTTTCATGCTGGTGGGGGTAAAGTGTTATTATGCATTTCTTGAATGAGTAATGATGTTGAGTATCTTTTCTTTCTTTCTTTCTTTTCTTTTTTTTTTTTGACTAAAAAGTTCCTCTTTATTTCAACATGGCCACATATTCATTTGAGTTTTCAAAACACAATAAACAGTTTGCCAGTGGTGTTTTCCAGGTTTTTAAATGAGCATATATTTATTATATTTCAGACATAATTAAACAAAAACTCAATAATTCAGATGTCATTTTAAAATTTTCTAATACATGTAAAAAATTCCTTTCCCCCTTTCTTTTTATATTTTTTATACTGTATTTATTCTTTCAATGAATCTTACCAGATAAACTCCCCCTGGAGACAAAAGAAATGGATGTCCTGCTCCCTCCATGACATTGTCCTCACTTTCTCTGAAAGCAGTTTATTGTGCCCCATTCCTCTAGGGTAACTTATTAAGTTCTAAACTTTTCATTGTTTTCTTTTTTAAAAGCTTTATCATGGTCATTTATTATTCAGTAATTCTATAAACATGTAGCATATGCTATAAACCACAATAATTTAGACATAAACATTGGTGACCCTGTCATTTTGCTTGAAATTCTCTTGAGATCATGGATATAATATGAATATAAATATATTTATTTTTTAAGTATAATATTTCAGTATCTAGACTGTAGGAGGTGAGCAAGTTGAAGGAAGGAAAAAGATTGAAGTGTTTTTTTTTTTTATTAAATCATAGCTGTGTACATTGAAAAGATCATGAGGCATCATACGCTAGCTTTATAGACTGTTTGACACATTTTCGTCACACTGGTCAACACAGCCTTCCTGGCATTCTCCCAGTTATTGTGCCAAGACATCTACATTCCACATCTACCAAGTTTCACATATACCCTTGTAAGATGCACTGCAGGTGTAATCCCACCAATCCCCTTACCTCTACCTATCTCCCCCCCTCCCTCCCCTACCTTTCCCCCTTTCCCTTGTAACTGGGTCATAGCTTTCATGTGAAAGCCCTAAATGAGTTTCATAGTAGGGCTGAGTACATTGGATACTTTTTCTTCCATTCTTGAGATACTTTACTAAAAAGAATATGTTCCAGCTCCATCCATGTAAACATGAAAGAGGTAAAGTCTCCATCTTTCTTTAAAGCTGCATAATATTCCATGGTGTACATATACCACAATTTATTAATCCATTCGTGGATAGATGGGCACTTGGGCTTTTTCCATGACTTAGCAATTGTGAATAGGGCTGCAATAAACATTCTGGTACAAATATCTTTGTTATGATGTGATTTTTGGTCTTCTGGGTAGATGCCCAGTACAGGAATTATAGGATTGAATGACAGATCTATTTTTAGATCTCTAAGTGTTCTCCATATATCTCTCCAAAAGGAGTGTATTAATTTGCATTCCCACCAGCAGTGCAAAAATGTTCCCTTTTCTCCACATCCTCGCCAACATCTTTGGTCTTGGGATTTTGTGATTTAGGCCAGTCTCACAGGAGTTAGATGATATATCAAAGTAGTTTTGATTTGCATTTCTCTGATGATTAAAGATGATGAGCATTTTTTCATATGTCTGAAGGCTGCACGCCTGTCTTCTTCAGAGAAATTTCTCTTCAAATCCCTTGCCCAGCCTGCGAAGGGATCCCTTGTTCTTTTCTTGCTAATGTGTTTGAGTTCTCTGTGGATTCTGGTTATTAAACCCTTGTCGGAGACATAACCTGCAAATATTTTCTCCCATTCTGAGGGCTGTTTGCTTGCTTTACTTACTGTGTCCTTGGCTGTGCAGAAGCTTTTTAGTTTGATCAAGTCCCAGTAGTGTATTTTTGAAGCTGCTTCAATTGCCCAGGGCGTCCTCCTCATAAAATGCTCACCCAGACCAGTTTCTTCAAGGGCTTTCCCTGTACTCTCCTTTAGTATTTTTATAGTTTCATGTCTTAAGTTTAAATCTTTAATCCAGTGAGAGTCTATCTTAGTTAATGGTGAAAGGCGTGGGTCCAGTTTGTCTTCTGCAGGTTGCCAGCCAGTTCACCCAGCACCATTTGTTAAATAGGGAATCTTTTCCTCACTGAATGTTTTTAATTAGCTTGTCGAAGATTAAATAACAGTAAGTAGCTAGATTCATCTCTTGGTTCTCTATTCTGTTCCAGACATCTACTTCTCTGTTTTTGTGCCAATACCATGCTATTTTGATCACTATTGATTTGTAGTAAAGTCTGAGGTCTGGTAGTGTGATTCCTCCTGCTTTGTTTTTATTTCTGAGTAATGTCTTGGCTATTCAAGGTTTTTTCTGATTCCATATAAAATGAAGTATTGTTTTTTCCAGATCTTTAAAGTATGACAGTGGAGCTTTAATAGGTATTGCATTGAAATTATATATTGCTTTGGGTAGTATGGACATTTTAACGATGTTGATTCTTCCCAGCCATGAGCATGGTATGTTTTTCCATTTGTTAACATTTTCAGCTATTTCTTTTCTTAGAGTCTCACAGTTCTCTTTATAGAGATCTTTCACGTCCTTTGTTAGATAAATTTCCAAATATTTCATCTTCTTTGGCACTACTGTAAATGGGATAGAGTCCTTAACTGTTTTTTCAACTTGACT
>CAUYPK010006405.1:0-21064 GCA_963574355.1 Loris lydekkerianus
TGGGTTGAAGTCTCAGCTGTGGAGAAATACCAGCAATTAAGTCACCCTGCTCACCACAGGCAACAATTGGAAAGGGAAAACCAAACCTTCCTACAACCACACACCCAGGGCACCACTTGAATAGTCCTCGAGTGATTGGCTCAGTTCAAAAGGTCCAAATCAATTGTCTCAGTCAGCTCCCATCTCAGGTGAGAGAGTTTAAAAGGTCTCTGGCAACTGGATCACAGGGATCTGGTGACAACTCAGATATGACTTGCTCTGGTGCTCCGTGAAGTCAGGAGGACCTACCCAGCAAATAGATTAGTCTGGGAAGGTTGATGCCTCCTTCCCCACCTTGCACCTCTGTCACACCCAGTCACCGATTGCCCCATAGGGTTGTGAACCAGTTGCTTCCAGTGAGCAGATACTCCAGGGGTTTATACCTGCCCGAACCACAAGGAAATCTATATCTGCTTAGCCAAGCCACTGCTCTCTGCCTCTATCCAGCAAGGGGAAGTGAGGCCTAACAACCTTGGGTGCTTGATGGAGGCTTGGGGTTGTTTACTCAGTTCCAGCCCCACCCCTGATTGATGTTACTGACAGAACAGAACAGAACAACTTTGTGGTAATTTTTTTCTGTCCCTGCTAAATTTCTTGCAGAAGAGAAGCTGTTTTGAGTTCCCAGAACCTGCACCTCAGGCCCTGTCTTTGCTCCTGCATGTTTGTATTCACAGCACAGTTAGGTTTTAGTTCTAGCTTCCTGCCTTCCTTTGTCTATAGGCTAACAATCCCCTGAGGGTTGGGTGCATCTTGGACTCAGTAAAGTGGTCCTCTGGGTCAGCCATACCCTGGGAATTTCCCAGTTCTGCGTGTGCATTTTGTAGTCCCTGCGCTCCACCCATGCCGGTAATGCCTCAGGCAAACCCTTTACTCATGAGGCCTGCATTTCAGTCCCAGATCTGTTCCACGGTGGTTGCCACCTGAGATAATGCCCAGCCTCCTCTGGTTGCCCAGGGAGACAGGGGCATGGCTTTGAATATCCTGGTGTGAGCCCTATGGTTGCCAAAAATGGCTGCTGGTCTGCGCCTCAGGGCACCTCCGCTCCTGAATGGTTCCCTCTCAGCCGACCATCCTCTCCTCTCTCCCATGCCACAGAATCAACACTTACCAGCTGCTGCAGTCTAGGCCCTGTCCATACCCCGTGAGAAATCACCCAAGAATCTGGTCTCGTGGGGGACCGGCCTCCAGACCTCAGAGTGAGAGTGGAGGGGAGTGCTGGGAGCTCTGAATTGCAGGTATCGAATATATACAGTTATATATATATATATATATATATATATATATATATATATATACAGTGTTATGCCTGGTAGAAGAACACTGTGGCACCCTAGTAGGGGAGGTAGGTCCAATTTTTAGAGGGTCTCTCCCTTGGAGTGTACTGGGAGATCCTTTGAACTCTGCTCATTTGTTTGTGGGGCACTCTGAGCCGTTCTCATTGGGGAGAGGACTCCCATCAACTTGGTGATGGATTTTGTACCTTTTGTTTGTATCCTTGGGGTCGCAGCTTGCATCAGCGGGGTTGATGTGCGTTCTTCAACTTTCTCTCTTGGTGCAGCTGTAATCCACCAGGTTACTTGCTAAATTTATGTCCTTTAACTCTCCTTCTGGATGGGAGCCTCTGTGGAAAGCTGGCTTCAGTCAGCCATCTTGTCTTAATTATTTTTTCTTTAATGATAACCCATCATTTGCTCTCTGCTTGCATTTAAATATTTTCTTTTATGGCTCTACAGCTTTAACTCACAGGTATCTGGCAGTGAATTTATTTTTATTTTCTTCCCTGAAACTTGAGATTTCTAAATGTAAAATTTATGTCTTTCATAAGTTATGAAAAAAATTCTCGGTATTATTTTATTGAAAAATGGTCTTCTGTTTTCTGTACCATTCCTTCCTTCTAGAATGCATATGATTTGTAGAAGGGATAAAAGAGAGAGAGAGAGAAAGGGGAAGAGATAAAGAGAGAATCTTTGCCTTCATCTTCCATGTCTCATTTTACTTACTAGTTTCTCATCAAAACACAAGTGCCTTGCTTACCATGTTCAGAAACTGCACCCAGGTTACCTTAGCTTCAGTTACTCTCTTAGAGTTCTGGTTTGCACCCACCACTTAGCTTTTAGTTTGTACTTAGTTGCTTTACTTTGAGACCTCCAAGATTTTCCAGATTTTCTTACAAGTTTAGCTATGCTTTTAAAATAATTTGTTTTGTAGAAGACTTCTATGTTATTTTTAGTGAAAATATCATCAAACTATACAGTTTATAACATTCAAAAAATTGTAATATTTGAAGTTTTTAATTTTTAGAAAAGATTTTACCAGTTAATAAGTTTGAGCCACTTAATGCAGACACAGTATTGGAAAAAATTTTTTAAAACATACGTACTACTAGGCCTGAATTTTAAAAATGCTATCTAGCTGACTTGTTATTAAATAAAAGAGTCAGGTAACCAAGACTCCATTCTCTGTACGTATCATTCATTAACATTTTCCATCAATATTTCAATGTCTTTGAAACTTGTAGACTGAGTAGTTTAAAGCAATTTTATTAACTGCTTTTTTCTGTTTGTTTTTATCATTCTTGTATCTTCTAGGTATTAACTAAAGTTAAGTGAGTACAGCTAAGATAGTGTAAACTCATCTTGATTTTTTTCAGATGAACATTCCAGAAGTAGATATTCTTTTCTGACCCTAGATTAGATCATATTTTATGTAAATGGTTTTATAAAGACTATGCTTTTAGTATGATGAGATAGTTTTGAGGCTCAGACTAAAAATTCATCCTCTCCTAACAAACTTTGTTGTATATTTGTATACTTTGATATCTTTCTCATTTTAGTCCTTGTATAACATTTATAGTTCCTGCAATCAACTATAGCCCACAACTATTCTGTGGTGGTTCTAAGGTTTCTGGTTTTGCCTTCCCAGCAGGTGTACACATGCCTCTAAAACAAGAACAGCACACAGAATACTCTCTTATGATTCCTCAGCAGATAGGTGACACATCTGGTAGCCAAACACAAACAAGGTGAAAAAAAGACCTGATGGCCTGAATAATGACACTATCTGAAACAGGAATTTCACTAATACCAACAAATGACAAGAGGCTAAAGCAATAAAAAGTTTATAAAATTATCGAAGCCCAGAGCATTTCATTATAATTCTTGCTCACAGACAGTTTCAGTGAAGGAAGGAGTTGAAATGGAAAGAAAGCCAAATCCCTATTAATCAGTTACAAAGCAAGAAAAATCCAGAGGAAATAATACTATTTATATTGTAGAGATTCCCAAAGGATCACTTATAATTTCACCTTCAAGCCTAGAATTCTCAGATTGTGCAATTCAGTCATTTGACAATGTTTATCGACTCATTGGAATGTACCAGACACTGTTCTGGGCATTTGGGATATAGTAGTAACAAATCAAAGCCCTTGAGATGCTTGCATTCCAGTTATCAGAAACAATAAGTAAAATTAATACATTAATACACAAACACATAAATGAAAAGAATGTATTATACATCAGAAACACTATAAAGAAAAATTCAAGCAGCAGGAAAGGCAGCCAGAGCCCAAGTTGGGGGGATTGCCATTTCAAACAGGTGGTTAGGGAAAGCCTCATTGAGAAACTGACATTTAAGTAAATACAGGGCTGATGTAGCAAGTCATAAGGATATCTGGGAGAGGAATGTTCTAGACAGACAGAACTATAAATATAAAAACATCGGGCAAGAAGGAACCTGGCACCTCCAAGGAATAGCAAGAAGACACCGTGATAAGATCAGGATGAGCAAAGGGGAGTTGTGAAAAGCGAGGGTAGAGTTAAAAAAAATAAAAAAATAAGTAAATAAAAAGTGAAGCTAGAGAACTGTGGAGATGGAGAGCAGATAGCTCCTGGAGGGTACTGAAGACCATTGTAAACAATTTAGAGTGTTCCCTGATGGATATGAGGAGCCATTGGAAGGAATTCCGAGGCAGGTGAGACAAATATTTTCAAGTAGAAGAAAATGACAAAAGCTAGATGTGGCTGAGGTTAAGAGACTTTTTACAGAGGGAAGAAATCAAGGAATGTGTTTACATAATGCTAACTGGCACTGACCAGTAAAGAAGGGAAAATAGGCAAATGAAATGTATGAAAGAAAGGGGGAAATTGCTGTAGTGGTTACTGGGATTAGAAGAGAAATAGTGCACATGAGAGGGGCTGTTCCTAGACAGGACCCTGGACAGTGCATCCATGGTAACAGTAGCAAAGGGCACTTGTATAAAGCACAGGTGCAGACATTCATAAGGCAGTGAGCCATGGAGAACAGGAGGAAGTTTTCTTATATTGGTTTCATTTCCCCCTTATAATAAAAAGCAAAGTCAGCTGAGAATGACCATAAAGGAAGAGGTGATAGTTGGAGTAAAGAAAGGGAAGGCACCTCACACGGAGCTATAGCAGACCACAGAGTAGTGGAGACAAGCAAGGTTCATATCCCAATTCTGTCATGTATCAGTCATGTTACCCTGAGTAAGCTTTGTATTATCCAGTTTCCTCATACAAAATGGGGAGAATAATAATATCCTCTCCCAGATATCCTTAGAGCAATATTACTGCTTTAGAGACAGGATGAAGAGAGAAAATGCAAAATCAATTTCAGCCATTGATATTGTAATAAGCACTTAGTACAGTAGAACTTTCATAGTTGACCACCTCCTTACACTGACCACCTCTTGAAGGTGACCTAACTTTCATAGACCACACATGCAGCACGGAAGTATCAGCACAGCAGGCCTAGTTCTTTCTGTTGACCACCTCCATATGCTGACCAGTTTGTCACAGTCCCCTGGATGCTCAACTTACAGAGGTTCTACTGTACACCTTAGCAGTAAGCTGATATTATACATCAGGTACTCAATTGCTTATTTTATGTGATGTTTTATGTCTACTCTCTTTTCAGGAGGTTTGTCCTCACCAAGCTTCGAGTCATCCCAAAAGGTGCGTTTTCAGGATTTGGGGACCTGGAGAAAATGTACGTAGCTGATACTGCTGTGAGTGAATGGCTCAACTGGGAAATAGGTGGCAACCTCAGGTCGCATTTGAAACCAGACTGACACAACCAAGCAAACTTTTTGGGCCTCCTCCCATTTTGTTTTCTTAACATGGTTCCTAAATCATAGTGTAATTAATCTTTCAGCATGATCATTCAAGTAAGGAAAACCCAATTCAAGCAATCCTTATTACTTTTTGTACAAAGTATTATTCCCAAAGTACCTGTGAGCAAAATTTTCATAAACCAAAGCCTGTTTTTTTCTTGATGACATCCACATTCTTTCAGAGATACCTTCTACTATTTCTGATTAATTTTTCTTGATTGACAGTAGAGTCTAACATTTGTGCCTTAGAGATTCTCTAGACTTCTTGTTCCTAAGCTATGTATACAGACAAATGGTAATTGATATATAAACATTTAAAAGTATTAGGAAAGTTTACAGTACTGACAAAGATTTATTTTGAAAAGAGGAGGGTTCATTTTTACTGCAGACATTGACTTCTTAATGAACTGGGTTAGCTTAGGGCTTTCCCCAAATACAGTTTTCTCAAAGTGGGGTACAGTTGTAAAACAGAATAAATCCTCCCACACTTAAAGTAAGCTGCCCTCCCTTTGAAGGCTCTTGATCCCACCTCCGGGGCCATTCAGGCCAGGAAGATGAGTTTTTCTCTGCAGTGACACAGACAAGATTGAGGATTTAAATGCCAGTAAGTAAAGCAATGGGCAGATGGAACAGACAGATGAGAATAATCATTTTTACTATGGGAAGAAAGCAACTCACCAGTTCACATATTTCTCCTCCTTGGGGTCATTCAGTTTTTCTTTCTGGTTCTTTTACCCACCACCTTTAAAAATATTACCTCGTAAGATCTGAGGAAAAGAGAAAGGAATCCATTAACAAAAGAGTACAAAGTAGAGAGAGTAGCATGGTTTTTCAGCAATTAAGCTACTTGCTTAAAGGAGGGTGATCAGAATGCTGGGTTTGGGTGTTATTTTTAATATAAACTTACTATTTATTAAATCACCTTATAGATCTAGAGGCTTAATTTCTCCATCTGTATTAACAGACTCTTAAATCTCCTTTGAAAAGGAGTATTTAAGTGTTCTCCAATTTCTATCCCTAAATTGGGTGAGAGCTTAGTTTATGACCTGTGGTCTTCCAGGGACAGAGTTGGAGAACTTGGCCATTGCCCCACCCGGAGAAAACATAGACTAGCTGACTATTGGAATAACTGTGTACCCCCAAACATCCCTATAATTACATAGAAATATATCTTAAAGGCAGGAACATCATATATCACAGCTATCCACTTTAATCACATCTAATCCAGGAGGTGTGACTGACCCCTCATTGGGGGCTCAGCATCAGGCAGGACCTTCCTATGGTGATATGAAAACTGAGCTGAGCTGACAAGAGGCAGAGCAGCTGCCTCAGGAACTCAACCTGCTCAGACACAGCATGTCCATTTCCACCTCATGTCTTTATTAATCAGCCTGAACTGACACAGCAAGATGCCAAAAATAATATTAAAGCAATCTTACTTTTTTAAGACCTTTGTACCCTAAAGCTTCAAAAGCAGAGGCCCTAAATTGAACTCTGGGGGAGACTTCTGTGCCCCTGGGTCTGTACGCTCACCTTCATCCATTAGCTCACTTTCTATTCTTGGTCACTGGCAGGTTCTCAACTCCTTTCTCCTTCACTTGTCTCCTTGCTCTAGTGGTTAACCAGTTTCCTGAACTTAATAAACATTGGCTTTTTCTTTAGTATCTCCCTCTCCACAAATCTCAAAGCTCCTTTCATCTTCTGTGCATACGTAACCAAGTTTCATCTATCCATTTGAAAAAGAAGAAAAAGAAAAGTTTTCTCTATAAATTCCACCTTCCTACCATGCTACCTTTTCCTCCTTCTCACCACAACCACTCTTTTGAAAGAGCAGCCTGCATTTACTGCCTCTCTACCCTTTCTTTTCCATCACTCCCCAGCCTACTCACAAATTCTTCAACATTTTTAAATTATTCTATCCAACAATACCATATCAGCCAGATCAAATGACTTCTATTCTGTCCTCTTAGTACTGACTTTATATGTAGCTTTTGATTTCCTTGACCATTAGTGTCATTTTTCCCAACACCCTTTCCCCTTGGACACTACACTCTCCTGCCTCCCTATTACCCTCAGACTGCTCCATATTTAGTTCTCATCATCTCATCTTTCTTGGACTCAACTACCCTCAAAAGTTTAGATACACCAAGGATCCACTCTGGACCATTTTCTTTTTATACAGGTCTGCCCCCCACCCCACCCCCCACCCCTGCACAAATTATTATTCATCAAATAATGTCTTAATAAACATTCATCTGTAATCTCCACCTCTCTTAAGAGGCCATAATTTTTGTTTTGAAAAGGAGAGATGTCTAAACATCTACACTTGACTCAACTAAAAATACTTGAAACTTAGCATATATGGAACTAGCACATTATCTTTAAATTTCTCATCTTTTCATATTGCCCAATAAATACTACCCTCATCTTCCCAGATTCCTCAGAAAGAGAATCCCAAACCTCCCTTCACTCACATGCCTTCTCTGTCCCTTATACCCAGAGACTCCTCTAGTCCTACTGCCCACTTCTCAGTGTACTCTGGGATCCAGCCCCCTTCTCTCTCTGCTGCTGGTACAAAGTCTCATCCGCATTTATATAGCCTACTGCTTGAAGCTGCCATGCCTATCCCAGGGCCAAGCTTCCTGCCACTCTGCTACTAGAACTTCTCTGCTCAAATTCCCTTACAGAAGAACTTCTACAAACCTTCATTGCTACAGACTTAAGTTGTAAGTTCCTGTAACAGAAATCAAAATCCTTTATCTCCCATGCTCTCAGCAAATGTGATGATTTTCTGATCCCCAAGTATTATCATTACCAGACTTCATATTGCTTATTTAGATGTGACATCTGGTTATTTGCACAATACCTGGCACATAGAGTGAACAAAAAGATAGTTGTGGGGAATGAATGAATGAGTAAGAAGATAAAGAAAATATATTTTCTCCTGTTCTTATATACATGTGTCCCTATGCCTAAAATTCAACTTGGTAAAATCCTGCTTTTCATTTAGTGGCCAGACAAAATGTGTATTCCTCTATAGAGCCTTTCAGAACTTTCCCAGTGTTTTCAGACTATAACCTTGTGTTCCAGGTATTACTAACATGTTTCTCAGATTGTGTTCTGAATGTATAAGTTTTTCCAGATCCACTTGATTATTCTTTAAAGGCAGGGTCAAAATGTGATATAATTTTATATTATAGTATAACACTGTCCTGTTGTTTTTACCTCCTTGTTACACCTCCAGACTGTCCACTTATCATAATATTTCCTTAAAATCTTAATCTGTTTGTGCTATTGTAACAAAATTCTATAGAATGAGTAATTTATAAAAAACAGAAATTTATGTTCTCACAGCTCTGGAGGCTGGAAAGTCCAAGATCAAGACACTGGCATCTGGTGAGGACCTTCATGTTGAGTCTTCACATGACAAAAAAGGAGAAGGGCAGAAGGAGAAAAATGTGGCCTCACATGGCAGAAAAGCATGAACCAAAACCCAGAAATACTTCTTATAGTGACTAATCCATTCATGAGGACAGAGCCATCATGACCTAAATCCCTCCCAAAAGCATACTTCTCAATATTACTGTGGGTGTCACTGTTATGGAAAGTCCAGACACTGTTTCTTTGAGATTCAGGGAAACATATCAGCTTAGGAACTAGGGTGTGTTCCTTCTCTGGGCAGCCACAGCACCATTTCCTGGGATGCTTGGCACTGATTCAACTTAGACACCTGAAAGGTGTGATTGGCTAAAGTACTGTTTATGCAGGAGACAAGGTACCTCTCAGCTCCACCTGGTGGTGGGGTGTGGTAGATGAAGCAGCCCTATTTCTGCTTGGCCCCATAGAGAAGCATGTGATAGCTGCTCATACCTGTTGAACCTCTGGGCTGAGTTGGTTCAGCAGTAGGTTAGCCTCAGGGATGAAAGGAAACTACAGCAAATCCTCCCTGGACCAACACACATTCCAGCCATAGTTCCAACTCAGAGATGGTATAGTTCATTAGCTGGGTGGGCCACAGGGGCAGGGTACAGCATCATCTCCTTCTTGGGTAGAAAACAACTATATGGACTACAGTAAGCTCTCTCCACTGGGCCTTGTGCCTTGTGAGGACTTCAGGTGACCCCAAGTGAGAGATCTATAGTTGTACAAAATGATGATGGGTGTGCTGGGGTCCTCTTACTGGCCAGCCAAAGAAAGAAATTCTTCCTGGCTCCCAGCAGGTTCTGGTCTGGGGGAGGGGTGGAAGAAGCCTGCCATTTTCTTCTTTCTCTGTGTGTCCATCCGTAATTGCTGTTATTACCTAGTTTTCTGTTACTCTTCTGATGCATACCAGTGCTCTTTCTCAGTTATTTTTGTTAAAAAGTAGTTGTTTATTTGTTGTTCTGATTTCCTTGTGAGGGCAACAAGCATTAGGGGCTTCTAGTGAGCCATCCTGCTGATGGCAGACCACCCACTGCTCTTCACCTGAAAAGGAGACTCCTTCATACAGACAGGAGTAGTACTGGCATAACCAGACCTCCTGCATTCTCTCCTTTGCTCTGCTAGCCCTCGTCCAGTTCATGTAATGCACCATGTCATGCAGCCAACCATAGGCCTCAGCACATGAAGTTCCTTCTACCTACAACACCCTTTCCACTCTGCCATTTTAACTTAGTTGATGCCTTGTCATCATTCAGATTCTTATGCTAATGTAATTTCCCCAGAAAAGCTCTCCTTGACCTCTCCAACTGGGGCAAAACTACTATATACACTCCAGAATCATCACTCTTCTCTTTGTGGTGACTATCATTTGAACAATTTTACACTTAAATGATAACTGAATTAAATTCGAACAACCCTATTGGGCTATAAATTCCATGAATACAAGGGCATGTTTGTTTTTACTCAGTATTGAATGGTGCCTCACATGGAATCAGGTGCATATAATAAATATCTAATAAATGTGTAGATAAAAATGAATGAATAAACAAATATAATTAGTAAAGGAGATAAGACAAAATATCCAAATATGAAAAGAAAATCATAAATGATATATTTATGAAAAATAATGTAGTAATTGATAGGCACATGAACACTGGCTGAGAATATACATATAGTTATAATTTACCAGTACCAAAATAAGTAACCATGACCCTTATATTTGTTAGGACTCTTCCTATTGTGAGAGTCAAAAGAAAATGAACTTCAAACAAGAAAATTTAACGGCACATTTAACTTGACATTGAGAGAAGATGAATGGCTTTGGTTGCAGCTCTATTCAGATAACAATGTCCCTAGGACTTGGGCTCTCTCCATCTCTCAATTTCTCTTGTGTTTTAGTTTCAGCCTTCAGCTTCACTCCTCATGGCAAGGGGCTGCAACAGTCCTAGCTTCACCCGTCCTAGCTTCACCTTTTCTCTGGCTTCTACTCATAAGAAAAGAACTGACCATTTCTCTTTCTCAATACTATGAAAGTCTTAAGATTGCTTAGATTATACAACCATCCCTAGAATGACCACTAGAGCTAAGAAAATGTAATGCTCACATTGGCTTTGGCCTGGGAAATGGGCTCCATCCTTAGACTTGCAAACACTTATCCCTACCCCATGGACTTGGAGGTGAGGAAGAAGTGATACACAGAAAAATTGAGGCCACTGTGGGGGCATAGAGGCTAGATGCTGGCAGTTGGGCAAATAATTTATATCTGAAAAGAAAATTAGCCCTGCTATCATCCAGAAGAGGAAGATCTGGAAGGTTTGTGGAATTCAACTAAGACTTGAAGTATGTGTAGGGTTGTACTGGCATGAATTTTATTACTATTACTATCTTTGTTATGGTTAGCATTTACTGAGGACTTATTATATGACAGGCACCTATTAAAGGCTGTTATTTCCATCAATTTTTTTTTTCCTCATATTTGAGAGGTTTTGTGGTAGAGTCCGGGTGAGGGTCCAAAGAAGGAGAAGAGGACAGTCCAGGGATTAAAGAAAGGCTCTATTAGAAAAGGTAGTCCCAGCTGCTCGGGAGGCTGAGGCAGGAGAATCATGGAAGCCCGAGTTGGAGGTTGCTGTGAGTCCTGTGACATCATGGCACTCTACCAAGGGCAGTAAAGTGAGATTCCGTCTCTCAAAAAAAAAAAAAAAAAAAAAAAAAAAGACATATGCTTTGCAAAGATTTTCTTTCATCCTGTCTTGTGTTTTCATTCTCTGAATAGTGTCCTTCAAAGAGCAGTTTAAATTGTGATGATTTCTAGTTTATCAGTTTCTTATTTTGTGAATTACACTTTCAGTGTCTTCCTGAGAAATTGTTGCCTAACCTGATAGTTTTCTCTGATAATGTCTTCTGGAAGTTTTATAGTTTTAGTTTACAGTTACACTCATTAACCATTTTGAATTTTTTTTTTTAATATGATACAAGTTATGGATGTATATACTTTTTTTTAAAAATATGGATAACCATTTTGTTCCAGCACCATTTGCTGAATAGACAGTCCTTTTCCCATTGCATTGTTCTTTCATCTTTGTGAAAAATCATCTTGTTAATTGTCCAACCAGGTTCATGTGTCTGCTGCTTAAAAGGAAGCCATTACCCAGAGACAGTAGGTTCATTGTCAGAGAAAGAATTTATTCTTAGCTAGTTAAGTACAGAGATGGGAGGGACTTCTCAAATCCACCTCCTTAAGAATTGGGGAGACAGGTTTTTTGTTTTGAGACAGAGTCTCAAGCTGTCACCTTTGGTAGAGTGCTGTGGCTTCACAGCTCATAGCAACTTCAGACTCTTGGGCTTAAGTGATTCTTTTGCTTTAGCCCTCAACTAGCTGGCACTACAGGTGACTGCCACAATGCCTGGCTATTTTTTGGTTGTACTTGTCATTGTTGCTTGGCAGGCCTGGTCTGGATTTGAACCCACCATCTCCAGTGTATGTGGCTGGTCCCCTAGCCATTGAGCTACAGGCGCTGAGCCAGGAGACTGCGTTTTTAAAGACATTTTGGTGGGTAGATTAGGCAATCAGGGTCTGCTAATTGGCTTGTTTTGGGGTAGAACCATTAGTCCTTTGGTATGGGCTGCTGTCTGGGTAGGTCAGCCAATCAATCTATTGGAATGCAGTTCCCCGGGTAGAGGGTCCAAGACCAGTTGAGTCAGTTCCTTGATCTGGATTAATCAGTCACTGGAATGCAGGCCCTGGAAGATACCTGAAAAACTACCTCTCCCCCACCCCCTTCCAAAGAGGTGATGTTGTATATAGATAAAGTTAAGAATTATTATAATAGACAAATATGTGCATGACTCCAGGATAAAGAAGCAAACCAGGGAACAGAGATTTTTATCAAGCAAATGAGAGGATAGTAGCTGATTATTATCATTATTTTAGCTAAGTTTGCTTCTTGGCAGAATTTTCGGGCCCTTACTCTAGTTCTTTTTTTGTACCCCTTCATCAATTTTTAAGGGTGGTTTCAATTTGCCTGTATATGTGTGGGTTCAGTTTTGTACTTTTTATTCTGTTCTACTGATTATTCATCTGTATTTAACCACATATTAGTCTTTAGGACTATACTATTTTGATTATTATAGTTTTGTAATAATTCTTGAAATGAGATAATGTCAGCCTGCAAACTTTTTTTCTTTTTCAGAGTTGTTTTGACTATTCTAGTCCTTTGTATTTCTGTATGAATTTTAAAATCACTCTGTTAGTTTCTGTAACTGGGATTTTGATTAAGATTTCATTAAATCTATAGATGAATTTAAGAAGAAGGGTCATATTAATAATATGGAATCTTTTGACAAATGAACAAGGTATATTCACTTATTTCTTTATTTCAGAAAAATTTTAGTTTTTAGTGTACAGATATTTCATTTGTTAACATTTAACCACAGCTATTTAATATTTTAAAATGTTACTTTAAATGGTATTGTTTTTAAAATAATTTTCTATTTTCTGTTAGAATGTAGAAATATGGTTGATTTTTGTATAGTGATCTTGTAATGTCTGATGTTGTTAAACACATTTATTTGAACAACTTTTTGGATATATTCCATTTGATTTTAAGTATAGAAAATTATGTCATCTGTGAGTGGAGTTTTACTTCTTCCTTTTCAATTTGTTAGCTTTTTTTTTGCAGTTTTTGGCTGGGGCTGGGTTTGAACCCACCACCTCCAGCATATGGGACCCGTGCCCTATTCCATTGAGTCACAGGTGCTGCCCATTCCTTTTCAATTTGGATAGCTTTTATTTCTTTTTTCCTGCATCACCACCCTGGTCAGCATCTTCAGAATAGTCTTAAAAGTAATGAAAATTGACATCCTTTCTTGTTTCTCATAGTAGAGGGAAAGGATTCAGTCTTCTAAAGGTGACTTTTTTTTTTTTTTCTTTTTTTTGTAGAGACAGTCTCACTTTATTGCCCTTGGTAGAGTTCTGTGGCATCACAGCTCACAGCAACTTCCAACTCCTGGGCTTAGGTGATTCTCTTGCCTCAGCCTCCCAAGTAGCTGGGACTATAGGCACCCGCAACAATGCTGGCTATTTTTTTGTTGCAGTTTGGCCAGGGCCGGGTTTGAACCTGGCACCCTCAGTATATGGGGCTGGCGCCCTACTCACTGAGCCACAAGTGCTGCCCTAAAGGTGACTTTTTAAAGTTAAAGTAGTAAGCTCTCATGGATATTATTAATAGTAAACACTGTGGGGGAAAATTAAGAGATTGTATAGGGTTTCCTCCCCAGGGAGGAAAGACTGGGATAAGGTAAGAACAAGAGAAAGAATGAATAAAAGGTGTTAAAGTGTGGAAAAAAATCCCCCAAATGGTTGTTGTTGGTGACATTTGTGTGCTCATTAAGGAAGAAAGAAATACTTTTTTTTTTGAAACTGAGTACAGTCTCTTGAGGGATAGTGCATTACAGTGGGACAGGGTTGGTACTTCTAGGCTTTGCCAATGTTGGATGAAACATATCCTTCAAACTCTTCTCTATCCCTCCCCTTTCCTCTCCTTCCCTCTCTTCACAGAGTCTCACTCTCTTTTCCCAGGCTACATTGCTATGTAATCCTACACAATTTCAAACTCCAGCATTAAGCAATCCTCCTGCCTTAGCCTCCTGAGTAGCGGGGAGTATAGGCACCTACTACAACACCTGCAAATTTTTCTATTTTTTGTAGAGATGTGGATCTTGTTCTTGCTCAGGTTGTTCTCAGATTCCTGAGCTCAAGGGATCCTCCTGCCTTAGCCTCTCAGAGTGCTAGGATTACAGGCATTAGACACCATGCCCAGCCAGGGTTCTGCTTTCTTTATCCATTCATCCATTGATGAATACTTGGGTTGATTGAACATCTTGGCTAAGGGGCCAAGGAGGCCTACTCACATGGGCCTCCTAGAGTGCTAGGATTTTAGGTATGAGCCATCATGCCTGGCCTCTTCACTTTCTTTCATTATGATTTTTTTTTGTGTGTGTTAGAGAAAATTTGGAGTTCAGTTAATATCAGAACAAGGTTACATTAAACAAACAAAAAATACTTTTCTGATTGTCAATTTTTGAGACTCAAGAGTATCCTCCAAAACATTGGATATCCAGCTTATCTCTGAGAGACATAAGCCATCACAAAAGGGTTTCACTACTTGAAATATTCACATTTTGTTGCAAGAAACAGAGCAGAGTTCTGTAGACATCATTCATTTCTTTTCTTTATTTTTTAAATTTCAGGTTAATATGAGGTTACAAATGATTAGGTTACAACTATTTTAGTTGTGTCCCACATCCTGGAGGTGTGCCATATATCCTTACTTTGTGCCCGTTAGGTGGGAGGACACCAATTCCTTTCCCTCCTTCCCTCTCCCTTGTACCTCCTCCCCCCTCTCCCCAACTTGAATTAAAATTTTTTCTTGTGTGGGTGTATATTAGTACATCTACTAGCTTCATATTAGTTTTGAGTACATTGGATACTTTTCCATTCATGTGATACTTTACTAAGAAGAATGTATTTCAACTCCATCCAAATAAACACAAAAGATGTAAAGTCTCCACCTTTTTAAATGGCTGAATAGAATTCCATGGTGTATATATGCTACAGTTTGTTACAGGTGTCTAATGCCTGTAATCTTAGCATTCTTGGGTTGATGGGCTTTAGGTTGTTTCCATATCTTGGTGATTGTAAATTGAGCTGCAATAAACAATCTGTTGGAAATGTCCTTATGATAAAATTATTTTTTTTTCTTTAAGGTAGATGTGTGGTAATGGGATTGTAGGATCAAATGGGAGGTCTAATTTGAGTTTTTTTGGGATTCTCCATACTTCTTTCCAAAGATGCTATATTAGTTTGCAGTCCTACCAACAGTGTGAAAGTGTTTCCTTTTCTCCACTTCTGTGCCAGCATCTGCAACTTTGGGACATTGTAATGTGGGCTATTCTCACAGGTGTGAGGTGATATCTAGGTTTTGATTTGCATTTCTCCAATGATTAGGTATGATGAGTATTTTTTTCATAAGTTTGTTATCCATTCATCTGTCTTCCTCAGACAAGGTTCTGTTTATGTCTCTTACCTAATGATAGATGAGACTGTTTTTTTGTTTTGTGCATTAATTTGAGTTCTCTGTAGATTCTAGTTATCATGTCTGTCAGATTTGTAACATACAAATATATTTTCCTATTCTGAAGGTTGTCTATTTACTTTAATTATCATGGCCTTAGCTTTGCAAAACTTTTCAGTTTAAGTCCCATTTGTTTATTTTTTTTTTGTTGCAATTGCCACTGAAGACTTCATCATAAAATCTTTCTACAGTACAATCTCATTAAGAGCTTTTCCCCCCATGGTTTCTTTTAGGGTTTTTTATCATTTCATGTCTTAGTTTTAAATCTTTTATCCACAGCAAGTTAAATTTTGTAAGTGGTAAGAGGTACAAGTCAAATTTCAGACTTTTACAAGTGGCTATCCAGTTTTCCCAACACCCTTTGTTGAATAGATATTCTTTTCCCAGTGTTATACTTTTGTTTGTTTTATCAACAATCAGATAGCTAGCTATAAGAGACCAGTTTCATCTCTTGGTTTTCTGTTCAGTTTCATATGTTTATGTGTATATTTTTGTACCAATACCATACTGTTTGGATCACTGTTGATTTGTAATATAATCTAAACTCTGGTAGAGTGATGCCTCCAGCTTTGTTTTTATTACTAAGATTTTCTTTCAGTATACAGGTTTTTTTCTGGTTCCATATGAAATGAAAAACTATTTTTTCCAGTTTCTTTAAAGTATGATGTTGATGTTTTAATGGAGATTGCATTGAATCTATAGATTGCTTTGTATAGTATAGACATTTTCACAATGTTGATGCTTCCCAGCGAAGAGCATAATGTGTTCTTTCATTTCTTTTTATTCTTTTATTCCTATTTCTTTTTTTACAGTCTCATAATTCTCTTTGTAGAGCTCCTTCACCTCTTTTCTTAGGTATATTTCTAGATATTTCATTTTCTTTGAAGCTACTGTGAAGGGAAGTGTTTCTTTGATTAGCTTCTCAACTTGGCTGTTACTGGTGTATACAAAGCCTACTGATTTGTGGACATTGATTTTATACCCTGAGACATTACTGTAATTCTCTTCTTCTTTCTTCTTTCTTTTTTCTTCTTTCTTCTTTCTTCTTCTTCTTTTTTTTTTTTGTAGAGACAGAGTCTCACTTTATTGCCCTCAGTAGAGTGCCATGGCATCACACAGCTCACACTTAGGCGATTCTCTCAAGTAACTGGGACCACAGGTACCCCCCCCCCCCCAACGCCTGACTATTTTTTGTTGTAGTTTGGCTGGGGCCGGGTTTGAACCCGCCACCCTTGGTATATGGGGCTGGTGCCCTACCCACTGAGCCATAGGTGCCACCCGGTTACTGTATTCTTGATCATTTCCAGGAGTCTGTAGTTGAGTCTCTGGGGTTTTCTAAGTATCAGATCATATCATTGGCAAAGAGAGTTTGACCTCCTCTGCCTCCATTTGAATGCCTTTTATATACTTCTCTTGGCAGATTGAATTGGCTATAACTTCAGCACTATGTTGAACAATAGTGGTGATAGAGGACAACTGTGTCTGTTTCCAGTTCTGTGTGGAAAGGCTTTCAGTTTTACTTTATTCAGTATGACATTAGCTGTGGGTTTGTCACAGATGGCTTTTATCAGTTTAAGAAATGTGCCACCTATGCATATTTTCTTCAGGGTTTTTGTTAGAAAAGGATCCTGAATGTTGTTAAATGCTTTGTATACATCTATTGAGAGGATCATATGGTCTTTATTTTTGCTTCTTGCTTGATATGTGAAATCACATTTATGGATTTGCTTATGTTAAAGCAACCTTGAATGTCTGGGATGAAGTCTACTTGTTCATGATGTATAATTTTTTAATGCATAGTTGTAATCTGTTGGGTATGATTTTATTGAGTGTCTTTGCATTGATACTCAAAAGTGAAATTGCTCTGTATTTCTCCTTTTTAATTGGGTCCTTTCCTGGTTTTGGTATCAGGGTGATATTTGCTTCATCCAATGTGTTGGGGAAGGTTCCTTCCTTCTCAGTGTTTTGGAATTGGTTCTGCAGTATAGATACAAACTCTTCTGTGAAGGTTTGATATAATTCTGGTGTGAAGCTATCTGGTCTAGGACTTTATTTTTTGTTGGAAGTTTTTTATTTTATTGGGTTTCAGTTTCTGTGCTTCAGATAGGTCTGTTCAAAACATCTAATTCTTCCTGGATAAGTCTAGGGAGATGGTGTGATTCCAGGTGTGATCTATTTCTTCCACATTGTCAAATTTCTGGGTGTAGAATTTTTTGTAGTAGTCTGAGATAATCTCTTGTATTTCTGTGGTATCTGTTATTTCCCCTGTTTCATTTCTGATTGAGGTTATTAGTGATCTTACTTTTCTGTTTACAGTTACTCTGCCCAAAGTTTTATTGATTTTTTTTCTTGTTTTGAAGAACTAACATTTTTATTTCATTGCTTTTCTGAATTCTTTTTTTTCAAGTTCATTTATTTCTGATAATCAATTTTGGTTATTTCTTTTCTTCTGCTAGGTTTGGGATTGGATTACTGTTCATTTTTTATTTCCTTGAGATAACTCATTAGGTTGTTGTGTGTTATACTCTGTTTTTCTGATGTGCGCATTTAATGTGTTAAATGTTCCTCTTAGGGCTGCTTTTGTAGTATCCCAAGGCTTTGGTAGCCTTTATTAGATTTACAAATAGAACAATATAATATCTTTAAACAAGGCGTGGTAATCTTTTTCAATCTCAGTGTGGAACAATATACAAAAAACCCAAATTATTTCTAAGCCCTTCCAAGGTGCCACTGTTCTCCATTTGACCCATGTTAAATATTCTTATTACAAGTACTGTCAATGAGCAGCACACAGTTTCAGTTTAATCTCAACCCTAGGGAAATGAAACATACCATTCTGATTTGAAAGACCTAGCCATTTAAATGTACTGTATGTTCTTATCACGGATCATAAGAGAACAGTATCTTAATAACTTAAAATCATTGCACATTCAAACAATATATAGCTATCAAATAATTGTCTTAAAGCTGATAATGTGGAAGTAATAAATATAAACCTGCATATTATAGCTATTAAATTTATGATGAAGTCCCACATGGTTTATGTTGATATTTTTCAAAACTCTGAGTAACATAATCAGCTTTCTCTCAGTAACATAACCAATTATATTAATTAATCAGTAGGAGATCATTGACATTAAAATCTTGGGCATAGCCTTTTGATAATGTAACAGTATAATTTTTTGTTAAAGTCAGCCATAACTTTGTACTTTTAAAATTCTACTTTTGCATTAACTGTCAGACTCTTGAGTAGTCTTTTTTTTTTTATTATTTTTTATTATAGATAAAAATATGCACCATAGATGTGGCCCCATTTTCTTAAGTGTTCTGATCATGAAGGGATGCTGGATATTATCAAAAGCTTTTTCTGCATCAACTGAGAGAATCATATGGTCTGTCTTTTCATTTGTTAATGTGTTGAATTATATTTATAGATTTACATATATTGAACCAGACTCAAGACCCTGGGATAAAACCCACTTAGTCGTGGTGTATAGTTTGTTTGATGTGTTGCTGGATTCTGTTGGCTAGGATCTTGTTGAATATTTTTGCATCAATATTTATTAGTGATACTGTTCTGTGATTTTCTTTTCTTGTTGGGTTTTTTCTTGGTTTGGGGATCAGGGTGATATTTGCTTCATAGAATGTGTTGGGTAATATTCCTTCTTTTTCTATATTTGGAAAAGTTTGAGTATTATAAGTACTAATTCCTCTTTAAAAGTTTGGTAGAATTCTGATGTGAAGCCATCTGGATCTGAGATCTTCTTTTTATGGAGATTTTGTATAGTAGATGCAATTTTAGAACTTGATATAGGCCAGTTCAACATTTCCACCTCATTCTGGCTAAGTCTTGGGAGGTGGCGTGGTTCCAAGTATTCCTCGATTTCCTCAGGTTTTCGTATTTCTGAGAATAAGGTTTCTTGCAGCATTCATTAAGGATTTTTTGAATTTCTGAGGAGTCTGTTGGTACTTCGTCTTTACCATTTCTGATTGATGAAATTAGATATTTTACTCTTTTTTTCCTGGTTAGGTTAGCTAAAGGTTTATCTATTTTATTGACCTTTTCAAAAAACCAACTTTTTGATTTATTGACCTGTTGTATAATTTTTTTGTTTTCAATTTCATTTAATTCTGCTCTAATTTTGGTTATTTCTTTTCTTCTGCTGGGTTTTGGATTGGAATGTTCTTCCTTTTCCAATTGCTTGAGATGTCCCATTAGGTTGTTAACTTCCTCTCTTTCCTTTCTCTTGAGGAAGGCTTGCAGTACTATGAATTTCCTTCTTAGGACTGCCTTTGCAGTATCCCAGAGGTTCTGATAATTAGTGTCTTCATTGTTGTTGTTTCGATCCAAAAATTTGGCAGTTTCCTTCTTAATCTTGTTTATGACCCAGCTATCATTCACCATAAAGTTATTTAACTTCCATGTTGTTGTATGAGTATGCAGATTCCTGTTGTTGCTGAATTCAACTTTTATTCCATGGTGGTCCGAGAAGATGCAAGGAATAATTTCTATTCCTTTAAATTTACTGAGGTTAGACTTGTAACCTAAGATGTGATCGATTTTGGAGTATTTCCATGGGCTGATGAGAAGTATGTGTATTCAGTTTTGTTGGGATGAAATGTTCTGTAGATGTGTGTTAAATCCAAATGTTGGATGGTTAGATTTAAATCTAAAATTTCTTTGCTCAGCTTCTTATTGGAGGATCTATCCAACACTGCCAAAGGAGTGTTGAAAAATGTGACTATTATGGAGCTGGAGGAAATGAAGTTGCTCATGTCTGTTAGAGTTTCTCTTATAAATTGAGGTACATTCTGGTTGGGTGCATAAATATTAATAATTGAAAGCTCTTGATATTGAATATTACCCTTAACAAACATGAAGTGACCATTTTATCCTTCCTTAATTTTTTTAGTTTAAAGCCTATTGTATCTGCAAATAGAATTGCAACACCTGCTTTTTTCTGATTACCATTTGCCTGAAATATGGACGACCATCCTTTTACCCTGAGTCTATATTTATCTTTTGTTTTTTTTCCTACAGAGGACATTTAGTGGCTGTTTATTTATTTATTTTTTATTAAATCATAGCTGTGTACATTGATATGATCATGGGGCATCATACACTAGTTTCACAGACCGGTTGACACATTTACATCACGCTGGTTAACATAGCCTTCCTGGCAATTTCACAGTTATTGTGTTCAGACATTTACATTCCACATTTACTAAGTTTCACATATACCCTTGTAAGATGCACCACAAGTGTATTCTCACCAATCCCTTTCCCTCCCCCACCTTTCCCCCTTCTCCCTATTCCTAGGTTGCAATTGGGTTATAGAATTCA
>CAUYPK010006406.1:0-37962 GCA_963574355.1 Loris lydekkerianus
GGCTATGTTTTTCCGCCATACAAAAAACAAAAGAGGGAATTGTTGGGCCCTGCCATGTGCCTGAGGCCTAGTGCAACTTCCCAAGCCTGACTAGAAGTAGATCCATCGAGCTACTTCTGCATAGCAACGACTCAGCAAGGCCCAGCCTGAAATTGCCTCTACCTAGATATAGCCAACGTGGTACCATGCCACTGGCCCAACCCTGTCACGCACCTCTTCCCCCGCCTTCTTTCCCCACCCCTTCTCCACAATAAAATAAATAAATAAATAAATAAAATAAAATAAAATAAAATAAACTATTCTGAAAGGGGGGTGGTGGGACATTGGGTACATTTAAATACTGTTGGTGGTTGAATGAACTAGTGCACCCTTTCTGGACACCCCTGTACCTGGAAATCACAATTTTATTAGATGACAATTTGAGGGGTACATACAACAGAGAAATCTTAGAAATCAAAAAAAAGCAATCCACCCATCTCAGTCTCCCAGAGTGCTAGGATTACAGGTGTGAGGTGTTTGTTTTTTGTTTGTTTGTTTGTTTGTTTTTTAGACAGAGTCTCTCTCTGCTGCCCAGGGAGAGCCTAGCTCACAGCAACCTCAACCTTCTGGGTTCAAGTAATCCTCCTGCCTTACCCTTTTGAGTAGCAGGGACTACAAGTGCCTGCCATAATGCCCAGCTTAATTTTTCAATTTTTTAAAGGAGAGATGGGGGCTCACCGTTGGTTATGGTTGTCGCGAACTCCTGACCCAAGGGATCCTCCTGCCTCAGCCTCCCATCGTGCTAGGATTACAGATGTGAGTCACCATGCCCAGCTGGATTTTATATTCCTTGAGTTTTACGTACCTCAAAACTTTCCTAATGACCCATGTATTACTCCATGCTTGAATGAAGATTGGAATGATGCAGTGGAGAAGGAAAAGTTGTTAATGCAGTACACAGAGGGAACCAATGCAGAAGTGATGCGCCTTAGCAGGCAGCAAGGGAGGTGGAGACCCAATGCCCCCTATAAAACGGGTGAATCCTTTACTGAGCATCCTCACATTCTAGCTGTGTGACTAAGATGATGTAAATTTGTTAACAGTGTTTGAACACCATAAAATAATTCCATAAATGTAAAAATAATTTTTTTTTTTTTGAGACAGAGCCTCAAGCTGTCACCCTGGGTAGAGTGCTGTGACATCACAGATCACAGCAACCTCCAGCTACTGGGCTCAAGCGATTCTCTTGCTTCTGCCTCCCAAGAAGCTGGGACTACAGGCATCTGCCACAACGCCTGGCTAATTTTTGGTTGCAGCTGTCATTGTTGTTTGGCGGGCCCAGGCTGGATTCGAACCCGCCAGCTCAGGTGTATGTGGCTGGCGCCTTAGCTGCTAGAGCCACAGGCACCGAGCCATAAAAATAACTTTTAAAAAGCATACAAAGCAGCCGGCAACCCAGTCTCTGCTCTTACCATCTCTCACCTTGTTTCGTTGTTTTTTGTTTTGTTTTGTTTTGAGACAGAGTCTCATTATGTCACCCTCAGTAGAGTGCCATGGCGTCACAGCTCATAGCAACCTCAAACTCTTGGGCTAAAGCAATTGTCTTGCCTCAGCCTCCCTAGTAGCTGGGAATACAGGCGCCCACCACAACGCCCGGATATTTTTTTGTTGTAGTTGTCATTGTTGTTTTAGCTGGCCTGGGCTGGGTTTGAACCCTCCAGTCTCAGTGTATGGGGCCAGCGCCATACCCACTGAGCTATGGGCACCACCCATCTCTCACTCTTGTTATTCTACAACCCCAGAGTATGTTCCTGGGGAGGCAGATACTGTGGAACTGGGCACTTGTGCCATGCCCTTGCCCAGCAAGCAGCCAGTTCTGCTGCTCAGCACACGCATGGATGCCAAAACCACAACATGCAATTGGCCAAAACCAACAGAAGAGATGGAGTAAGATAAACAGATAAAAGAAAGGGGGAAAATGTAAAGGAAATTCAATAAAACAGAGAAAACCATAAATACACATGCACACAGAAATATATATTTGTATAAGACAAGTAAGCAAGATAAAAAGGGTATGAAATAAGGTATGAAGAGATAAATTTGAAGAGAAAGCATCATGTCTATGCACACACATGTACACACAGACAGAAAGTGAGAGTTAAAGTGCAAAATAATCCCTCTCAACCCTCAGGTTAGTGACATAGAAGGAAACATCCAGACCAAGGAATGCCGCGTATATTGTCAAGTAAGCCCCGGGACATTTCTGGAAGAAAGGCTGTTGTTAGTCCTTGATGACAAGATATTTCTAAACTCAGCATCTTGACGTTGCTTTTTTTCTGGTTACAGGGCTATTATATGTGTTAGTAATAAAAAGGAGCCAAGTTGGAACCAGTGGGGCAAAGTCCTAGGAGTCCAGGAAACAGCTGCAGAGGTACCAGGATATGCTATGAACATCATGAAGTAAGCCTGTCGGCAGGTTAACGTTACAGGGCCCAGCTTCCAATATACTACCATCCCTACAAGCAGGTGTCTAGCCGCTTCAAATGAAACTGCTCAGGAAGTGGCCATTCATCGTGCTGGAACTTCCAACCAAGGGCCCTGTTTGCTCAGCCAGCCAGCCTTAGCCCCCTCCTGCCACTCAGCGACTGCCCCAGCTCTAAGGGATAGAATTCTCACTGTACCACTCTAAGGCCACACTCTGAGCACAAAGGAGGACAAAAAGGAAGAAGGCTGTCTCAGTCCTATCAGCAAGTCCAGAGCACAGCCTTGCCTGGTAACTCCCCCTGACATCCTCCTACTCCAGAAAAGTGCTGATAAAAAACAGAGGTCAGGGTGAAGGAAGGAAGGAAGGCCCAGAGGGTAGAATCAGAAGCTAGAGACAAAGTAAAAACTTGAGGCAGCAGAACCAAAACTAATCAAGGAATTAGCAACAGTGGCCCTGATAAATGTAAGAATTACAAAGAACCAGTCAATGCTAGGTGCTTCTTGTGTTCCCTTTTTTGAAAATAAACCCCTACGGCAAATACCATAGGCCTGTCCCACCAGTGTATTTTGGGTGGCAGACAGCTATTCTCTTTAATTTACACATCTTTATGGCAAGACAAATAGTACTAAGAAGCTGCACCCAATGAACAAAACTACACCCCAAAATTCTCATCTACACTTGGACCTGATTTTGATGACAAGATTCTAGACCTTGAATTGATATTATTTATAGGATGAAACCAGAGATCTTAGACCTGGGAGAGATTGAGCAAAGTATGCATCTGGGAAAGATGTGAATTGTGATCAGCTGGCAGACTGTAGCATATTATACTTTCCAAAGATAGGTAATCACAATTTATCCCATAAATAATCTTGTATTTATCTTCTCTTCACTTCAACATAAGCAGCCCTTTGTAATTCTCTTATAATTAATACAGGATAACAGAAAATACAATATTTTGTTTCTGAGGCCAGGTCATTAAAATGCCATGCATTTTTGCCTTGTCCTCTTGGGATGCATACTCTTGGAATCCAGATACCATGCTGTGAAAACATGCAACCAATGTAAAGGCAACATGTGGGTATTTTCCAGCTGAGGTCCCAGCTAACTGCCAGCATTAACTATTAGACATGTAAGCCTTCAGATGACCCCAGCTCCTAGAGAGTCACCCCCAACCTTCAGGCCACTGCAACTATTATAATACTGCAAGGAACAGAGATAAGCTTTCCCTGCTGAGTCCTACCTAAATCACAATATGTGAGCAAAATAAATGACTATTACTGTTTTAACCCACTAAGGTTTAGATCATTTGTTATATAGCAATAAATAACCAAAACAGCAATGATGGCATCATGGTTGGTTCTGAGAAGCATCTTGGGGAACAGAGGATGAAGATCCTTCTGAGGGTTTGCCTGCCATGGCCAGGACAGGCTTTGCAATACTATCTTTTACCCCTATTTCCTACCCTCAGAAGATTTTCCTTCTCTGCAAGTTATTGCCCTCTTCCTGAAATCTAAGGCACAGGGTCCAAATCTATATCTACTCTGGCAGTGGGACCTCAAGCCATCTCCAATTTTACCATATCACAAACTGAGGCCACCCTTTCATAGATACATGTAAATGTGATTTGAAATTATGGCTCCACAGCCAATTAGCTGTATAGGCTGTAGCTTCCTCACATGTAATGTAAGTAACTAAGCTAGATGTATCCCAAGAACCCTTCCAACTCTAACATTGCAACAGAATATAGGCTGGGCTCCACAGAGCTGAGACACAGAGGAAAAAACCATACAAATATCCTCCCTATGAGGTAGTATGTGATAACTGCCATTTGGAGACTCTAAACCAAAGTTTATAATGAATGCAGAGGGGAAGGGCATCTGTCCTACCTGTGTATTTAAGAAAAGCACTAGAAAAGAAGTAACATTTGCATCCAGCCTGGCAGAAATGTAAGGGTAGCATTAAAGAACAGGGAAAAGTAAGGGCAGAAAGAAAGACCAGATCAAGGAAAGCCCTTGCAACCTA
This sequence comes from Loris lydekkerianus, assembly GCA_963574355.1. Lineage (NCBI taxonomy): Eukaryota > Metazoa > Chordata > Mammalia > Primates > Lorisidae > Loris > Loris lydekkerianus. The sequence continues at coordinate 4,490 of CAUYPK010006406.1, forward strand.
TACTCAGTTTGACCTTATCATGGACAGCAGTAGTTTTTGAGCAAGGAGGTCCCAGTAATAGCAATGTTTATAGGGAGGTGAATGTGGTGGCATAATAAAACAACAGAAGCATCAAGAGAGGCTATAGCCTTGAGTTTGTCGCTCATTAGTTTTGTATCTTTAGGGGGTACCTCTGCTTCTCTATGCCTCGGTTTCCCAATCTGTAAATAAAGTGAGTTAGAGTGAATAAGCTTTAACCCCCCCCCCCCTTTTTCAGAGTCTCAAGCTGTCACCCTGGGTAGAGTGCTGTGGCATCACAGTTCACAGCACCCTCCAATTCCTGGGCTCAAGCGATTCTCCTGTCTCCACCTCCCAAGTAGCTGGGACTACAGGCACCTGCCACAACGCCTGGCTATTTTTTGGTTGCAGCCGTCATTGTTGTTTGGCAGGCCCAGGCTGTATTTGAACCCGCCAGCTCAGGTGTATGTGGCTGGTGCCTTAGCCGCTTGAGCCACAAGCACTGAGCCTTTAAGCCCCTTTTCATTTCTGCTTTTCTAAGAATCTACAGACTGGATAGACAAGAGTCCAAAGCTAAGAAGATCCACTGGAAGTCCCTACAAGGACTTGACTAGCAGCACAACAGCTTATACTCCAAAGATCATTAATTAAGTTATTTTCAAAAGAAGTTCAAAGTACAGTAAGTATATTCTTTGTTTTACACTTTTTTTAAATCAATATAATTTAAGTGTGCCACGGAAGTTTAGCTATAGGTTCAAGTGTGCTGTGAGATTAAAAAAAGGTTGAAAAACACTGCCCTAAATGTTGCTCTCCCGGCCATCTAATCAACTGATCAAGAAGTAATTAAGGGTGGCACATGTGGCTCAAAGGAGTAGGGCACCGGCCCCATATGCCAGAAGTGGCAGGTTCAAACCCAGCCCTTCCCAAAAACTACAAAAAAAAAAAAAAAAGAAGTAATTAAAGTCTTCTATGTGCCAGGCATTGTTTTAGGCTCCAGGAACACAGAAAGAAGTCAAATTCTTTGCGTCAGTAAGTTTATATTCTTACAGACACCCAGATTTCCTTCATCTACGATTGGAAGCAAGGTTCCCAAATACACGACTGACAGTCTGTGTTTCCAAGTTGCAATGACTCAAATGCTGGAGGCACATCTTCATAGTGAAGAAGCTGTGAAGGAAATCAGCTGGCACGGCAGGTCTTCTGAAAGAGCCTCAGATGTCTGCCAAGTCTTACTGTACAAGTGAAACCTCCTGGGACCAGCAAGTGACAAAGGCCATTCCATCCAGGCAGCTGAATTAGCTCTAAACATAATACTTCCTTGTTTGCAAAACTGCTTCTAGTCCCACCCCAGGTCATCAACACCAAGATAATAAAGTCTGACCTCTGGAATTCAGAGGAGCTTTGAGACCTCCACCCCTCCCTCCCAGAACTAGATGCAACCATAGCCTGGGAGCTGTAGTGGGAACACCCGTTGTGAAGGTGTATCCACAGGTAAGGGGGAAACAGTATGCCCATTCAGCCTCACCAACAAAGAGAAAAGGAAACCGGCTCTGGGAAACCGAAACATGACAAAGAAAAAACTTAGGCAGTCAAATGAAAAGGCTTAGATTTCTCCCTCCTACCATTCCTGCCAAATCAAGACTGGATCGCAAAGGTAGTGAAAGGGAATAATTAGTAAAACACCTGTAAAGACCTAGGAAATGCAATTCAGGATCTTTAACCTGACTGGATTGATGGTAGAACCAGGTGAAATCTTTTGCAAATTAAGGTTAAAGCCCTGCGAACAAACGAACATATCAACAGTTCCTGACAGTTCCACTGGGTTCTGTCTACCTATCCCTACCAGTTTTATATGCCTCAGAGCTCCCTTTTCCACAAAGCTGGAAACAAATGCCTCAGCCAGGATGTCAAAAGCCCAGCTTTCCAAAGCCCTGGCACCCTTCTTCCCCTCCCCTCCCTAACCATGGCCCTGGCCAAACCAAGAAGTCTCCTCCTCAGACTCTCGGACTAGCAATGATTAAAAAAAAGGCCCCAGGTCATAGCCAAACAGTGACTGAAAGATCGGACTAAGAAATTCAGGTGCCGACATTATCAATCCAAGTTGTAAATACCTTGAAGAAGGAGAATGATCACCCCTTTATCCTCCAGTATCTGGCACAGAGCCCAGCACCTAGGAAAACCCTCAAAGATTGAATCACTGACTTACCCCCTTACCTAGCCCAAAGAACCCACCCAGATGTGACATGGGGAGGAGGCAGCCAAAGAAACCATCAGATCACAAGGTCTAAACAACAACTATAGCCCCAGGGCAGCCTCTGGGGTAAAGGTGGAGCTAGCTAAAGAGGCCTAGGACTCAAAGACAAAAGCCAGGTTCCCAGGAAAGAAGGGAGGGGAGAAGAGAAACGGAAATGTGGCAGGAAGGAAGTGAAGACTTAGAAGGGACACCAGAAAGATGTTTTTTTTAGGGACATCTGAGGCTCAGATATTTACAAACATCATCCAGTATGTTATGATGGCAAGCATCCTGGGAAGGCTGAAGGAAAAGCAGTATCTGAAAACATTTGGAAACACACAAGCATGTATTCCAGTAGAAACCAGGGCACCGCCAGCAGTCTGGTTCTGCTTTGGAATGCACTGTAAATATTACATCTCTCACTCCTTCACCCCAACCATGCATGGTAGAAATTACAAAAAAAAAAACTGAATACTTAAAGGAGTTGAGGGTTGCTGGGTATGGCAATCTCCAAATTGGGTTCTAAAGATACTATTTCTTTTCTTTCTTTCTTTCTTTCTTTTTTTTTTTTGGAGACAGAGTCTTACCCTGTTGCCCAGGCCAGACTGCTCACAGAAACCTCAAACTCCTGGCCTCAAAGGATCCTCTTTTTTTGTTTGTTTGTTTTTGAGACAGTCTCACTCAGTAGAGTGCCATGGGGTCACATCTCACTCTTGGGCTTAAGCGATTCTCCTGCCTCAGCCTCCCAAGTAGTGGGACTACAGGCACCCACCATAACACCCAGCTATTTTGTTGTTGTTGTTGTAGTTGCCATTGTTGTTTAGCAGGCCAGGGCCAGCTTTGAACCCACCAGCCCTCCCCTTCCCCCCCCTGTATGTGGCCAGTGCCCTAACCACTGAGCTATGAGCGCTGAACCTCAAGCGATCCTCTTGCCTCAGACTCCCAAGTAGCTGGGACTACACACACGTGCCACCATGCCCAATTCAATTTTTTTATTTATAGTAGAAACAGGGTCTCTTGCTCAGGTTGGTCTCAAACTCCTGAACTCAAGCAATACTCCCACCTTGGCTTCCCAGAGTGCTAGGATTACAGGTGTGAGCTACTATTCCCAGCCTATACTATTTCTTTAAAAAAAAATAAAAATATACAATCAAATATGTTTGTTTCACCTCTGCAGTATTCTGACATTTAAAAAAATGAGAACCTTAATTCCCATCTCCTTCCTCTAACTTAATCATGGCAAGACTGCCACCAGCCTGGTAAGAGCCCAGAAGACTAGTTTCTAGGAGGAGCCAATGGCAGACAAAGGCTCTAAGACCGGTTTCTCCTTGGCCAGCAACATGCTGTGGAAGATGTCAGTTTCTCCACTTGTTTTATCCAAGAAGTTGTTGGTCCCTGCCATTCCCTGCCTTCTCCTTATTCAGGGAAGCAGACAGGTCAGGAACCCCAGTCTAGGTTAGAGAGGTCCCAGGGGCAAGGGCAGGGGCAAGAGCTGTTCTTACTGGTCTTGCTGCCACACAGTGGATATTCAATTTGTTTGGCTAAGTCCCAAGCACACAGGCACTTAACAAGTTAGAGCCTACCAATCCCTGTTTGGTTGGCACAGTCTACCCAGACTATTTCCAGTGAGACTAAGCCATGCATGTATGGTGTGAGGAACTAGGAACCTCTGCCTCCTTCACACCAATCACTTCCCAGGGGATACATCCTATGACCTATTGTACTAACTACATCTGGACTCCACTTCTGAATGAACCAAACATCTACCAAAAATCTGAGTATGCCTCGCCCCAATGAACTCAGCCTAGCACTGCACAGCCCAGATGCCCAGGATGGAACTAGCTTTGGCCCAACCAAAGTGGAGCATCCTTCTCATAGCTATCCATTCTACTGGCTAAGTTCCCAAAAGCCAAATTTTTTTACCTGAGATTCAGCAGAAAGGGCTAAGAAAAGTGTGTGGCTTTAATAAAAGAAACTGAAAGTACTGCTAAAACCTCAACATCTAGCCTTGGCCAAGACCTTGGAAGCTCTGGTGGGAACACTGTTCATCTACCTGCCAGTTTTAGAAGCTCTGATCGCATCATAAGAAGGGAGTTAACGTTTTATTGAATGGCTTTATGCCAGGCATTATGCTAAGCACAGATTATGTATTATAGCATTTAATACTAACAACAACCCTTTGAGATAAGTACTATTACTATCATTATTTTATAGAGGAGGTAACCAAGATTTTAGAAGGCACAGGAAAACGTTCTGAAAGCTCACTACTTGGTAAGTAGTTAGAACTATGATTTGAACCCAATTCTATATGACTCTAAAATCTGTGGTTTGTCTGAACTCTTATAAAGCCTGGACATCTGCTTAGAACTTGTGTCTACACACCCCCTAACTGAATGTGGTCATCCTTCCTCACTATGGTGCATCCTGACTCAGGCACAGATTCCAAACTGCCCCCAACCTGGGAAATGGTTACAGCCGGAAGAACATCAGTTACTTCTTGCTGACTCTGTCCCTGGAACACCAGGCATCTCCAACAACACAAAGCTAAGCTTGTTTTAGGATTACTGTTTGCTACCTCCTATGAAAACTTAGAGAACTCGAAAATGCTTTCTACCTAATGGTCACCATGAGAAGGCTTAGACCAGTACCTGGATGACTGTCAGAGTCACGATGATAATTATGTACATCTGGCTGTCCCTTGATGCCATTCCCCAACAGTGATTCCCCTACTCACCTGCTCAGAGTCCCCCGAGGGGCCTTAGTGCCTCCGGCTCCATGGGTGATGCTGGAATTCTTGTTGGCAGTCATGGTCATTTCGGCTCTCTGCAAACTCAGTGCCCTGAAAAGAAGACAAGGCCTGTAAGCCAAGTGTCCATGGGCAGCCAAAAGCAACTCAAACATGTTCCAGATGACCTTCAAAACTGCCAACAGGGTTTCTGTGGCAGGAGTAGAAATCACTTTCCCACATGTTTGACTCCATATGTTACAGGTTAAAGAGCCTCATGAGAGTGCTAGCCTGGGTAGGGAAGAGTCTATTAGTTTATAGATATTATTACTTCACAGAAAATGAAAAGAATAAAAATAAAACTCTACCCAAATCCTACCTCTCCTCATTTCTTTTTTTTTCTTTCTTTTCTTTTCTTTTTTTTTTTTTTTTGAGACATAGTCTTACCCTGTTGCCCTGGGTAGAGTGCCATGGTATCACAACTCACAGCAACCTCCAACTCCTGGGCTTAAAGGATTCTCTTGCCTCAGCCTCCCAAATAGCTGGGACTACAGGCACCCGCCACAATGCCCAGCTATTTTTTAGTTGTAGTTGTCATTGTTGTTTGGCAGGCCCAGGCTGGATTCGAACCTGCCAGCTCAGGTGTACATGGCTGGCGCCTTAGCCGCTTGAGCTACAGGCGCTGAGCCCTCTCCTCAGTTCTTAAGGGAGTTTCCCAAACTTCTATCATTCCACGTAGGCTTATCGTTTCTGTCATATTTGCGCATTTCCTTATTTTTCTTGAATAAACTTGAAACTGATTTTCTTTTCTTAAAAAAATTTTTAAGGTTGGGCATGGTGGCTCACATCTATAATCCTAGTAGTCTGGATGGCAAGTGGATTGCTTGACCTTAGGAGTTTGAAAATAGCCTGAGCAAGAATGAGACTATCTCTACTAAAAATATAAAAACTAGCCAGGCATCGTGGTACACTGCTTGTAGTACCAGCTACTTGGGAGGTTGAGACAAGAGGATCGCTTGAGCCCAAGGGTTTGAGGTTACTATGAGCTATGGTGCCATGGCACTCTAATCTGGGCAACAGAGTGAGATTGCCTAAAAAAAAATTGTTTAACCTTGTTCCAAACAACAAATGATTCATTTATTCAACAAATAATTACTGAGTACCCACATCGAAGGCAAATGCAATCAAGAAAAGAACTTCAAAAAGTCTCTGTCCTCATGGAGCTTACATCCTAATGGGGAAAAACAGACTTGTGGAATACTAAAAGTGTACATTTGTGTATAAATTGTAAGGTGATGATAAGTGGTATAAAGGGGGGAAGATGACACAAGGTAGAAAGAAAGAGAATGAGAGAAGATGTTATTTTAAATAGAATGTTCAGGAAAGACATTTTAATTTTTTTATTTTTTTTGGAGACAAAGTCTCACTTTCTTGCCCTCCGTAGAGTACAGTAGCATCATAGCTCACAGCAACCTCAGACTGCTGGGTTCAAGCAACTCTCTTGCCTCAACCTCCTGAGTAGCTAGGTTTACAGGTGCCCACCACAATTCCTGGCTATTATTAGCTCAGGCTGGTCTCCAAGTTGTGAGCTCAAGCGATCCACTTGCCTCAGCCTCGCAGAGTACTAAGATTACAGGCGGAACCACTGTGCAAGCCAGGAAAGGCCATTTTAATAAAGTGATATTTGAGCAGATACCATGAAATTGTCAGCTGAAGTATTAATCATATTTTTTCTAATATTCATTAAAATAAACATACATTAAGGTGTTTAAATATTTACAATGCAAAAAATGTCCATTCATATACTGTTAGCTAACATATCACCAATGATAAAAGGACTATCCTTTAGGGAACACTATTTTATGCCAAACGATGAAAGGAAGAAAAAGATTAAAATTTAAAAGTACATCCAGATTAGAAAGGAAAAAGTAAAATTATTTCTGTTTGTAGATGGCACGGTTTTATATATAGAAAATCCTAAGGATTACCTAAAAATCTATCAAACTACTAAATGAGTTCAAGAAAGTGTACAGGATACAAAATCCATGCAAAAAAATCCATTTTTATTTCTAGACACTTAGCAATGAACAATCTGAAAATGAAATTGAGAACACAGTTCCATTAATAATAGCAGCAAAAATAAAATACTTAGAAATACATTTAAGGAAAAAAAGTAAGACACTGCAAACTACAAAACACCAACAAAAGACATTAAAAATTGGAAAAACATGCCAAGTTCATGAATCAGAAAATTGACCATTGTTAAGATGATAATACTTCCCCAAATTATCTACAGATTCAACAGTATACCCATCAAAATCTCAGCTGACTTCTTTGCAGAAATTGACAAGTTGATCCTAAAACTTTATGGAAATGAAAGGGACCCACAGCAGGTAAAACAATCTCAGAAAGGAAGAATAAAGTTGGAGGGCTCAGACTAGCCAATTTCAAAACATACTGCAAAACTACAGAAATCAAGAGAGTATGGTAATGATATAAGAATAGTAATAGAGATCAATGGAATACAATCCAGAGTCCAGAAATAAAGGTTTACACTTATGGTCAACTAATTTTCAATGAGGATGACAAGACAATTCAATGGGGCAAAGAAGAGTCTTTTTAACAAATGATACTAGGAAAACTGAATATCCATATACAAAAGAATGAAGTAATGGGTACAGGCGATTGCACTAATGTACACAGCTATGATTTAACAATAATATATATATATATATATATATATATATATGTAAAAGAATGAAGTAGGACTTTTGCATCATACCATGTACAAAAAATAAATAAAAATGGATTGTAGAACTAAAAGCTAAAATTACAAAAGCAAAGCTTAAAAGGTAACATAAAAGTAAACCTTTGTGACATGGGATTAGGTGATTTTTTCCTGTATATGACACCAAAAGCATAAGCCATAACCAAAAAGACCCATAAACTGGATTATGCCAAAATGAAAGACTGCATTATAAGCAATACCATCAAGAAAGTAAAAAAATACAACCTACAGAATGGAAGAAATTATTTGCAGAAATATATCTGCTAAGAAGCATGTATCCAGAATATATAAAGAATTCTTACAACTCAATAATAAAAAGACAAATAACCCAATTAAAAAGTAGATAAAGGATTTGAGTAGAAGTTCTCCAAAGACATAAATCTGGCCAAAAAACATATGAAACAATCCTCAGTATCATTAGCCATTAGGGAAATACAAATCAAAACTACACTGAGATACTATTTCATATCCAGTAGGATAATAATGAAAAAAGACAGACAAAAATAAGTGCTAGTGAGACTGTACCTAAATTGAATCCCTTATTCATTGCAGGTGGGAATGTAAAATAGTACAGCCGTTTTGGAATACACTTTAGCAGTTCCTCAAAATGTTACACAAAGAGTTACCACATGAACCAGCATGACCCACTTTTGGGTATATAACCAAGAGAAATGAAAACATATGATGACACAAACACCTATAAACAAGTGTTCATAATTGTACTACTCATAATAGGCAAACAGCGAAACAATCCAAATGTCCATCAACTGATGACAATATACCCAAAACACAGTATATCAATGCAAAGGAGTAGTATTTGGGCATAAAAAGGAATAAAGTATTGATACATTCTAAGACATGGATAAATCTTGATTCTATTTTTATGAAATGTCCAAATTAGGCATATCTATAGAGATAATAAGTAAATTAGTGATTACATAGAGCTGGGTTGAGAGCGGCAAAATGGGGCATAACTGATATAAGATTTTTTCTTAGGGTAATAAAAATGTCCTGGAATTATACAACTCTCTGAATATATTCAAAACCACTTAATTATAGGGATGAATTTTATGGTATGTGAATTACATGTCAACATATATGTTAAAAATAAAACTTAGGGACTCATAAAGGATCTATTATTACATGCCTTGGTGAGAGGCTGTGAAAGACAATACAATTGATAACATGAATGCAACGTGAATGTGCATTATGGTCTGAGCTGACACCATCATCATGGAAGCACGACAGTTCGTGAACACTATGCTCTCACTCTGGTTGGCATCTTTACATCGATCAAAACAAAGTATATCTGAATGTGAAAGTTAAACATGTTTATTTATGGCCACTAAAGTTCTTAATCCTATAGGCCATCTTATTTAATTATGTCAGTGCAAATAAGTGATTTGTTTCAATGATAAAAATAAGTCAAACCCTACTTCTTTATGTTATTTATAGTTCTTTTCTAATTTCAATATGAAATACATTAGCTCAAACTTCTTTAACTTCCATGTAAGCTCTCAGGGTTCTATGGTTTTGGCGATGGTGGAGCTGAGTGGGGTGATATAGTTGGAAAGGCATATGATGATTATCTGATGGTGACAGAAATGCAACATCCCTCCGAGGAGAAAACTGCAGATGCTTTTGGAAAAAGGGAACCAACCCTGAGCCTCACTTTTATTCTTTATAAAATGGAGAAAAGCCTTCTCTAACTATGGGGGGTGAGGGGGTGGTGGTGAAGTCTTTATAAACTTAGCTATATAGCACAATGTCATTGGTGATGATGATGAGTTGATCTTGCCACCAGGGCTATCTGTGCACACTGTCTCTGGTGAGCTGTTGTCTACCTAGCACCAGTCCAGTGCCAGGTTAAGTACTGGCTATGACTGTGTGTGCAACAGAGTGAAGAGAGAGAAGCAGCCTCTGGAAGCCTTCTCAGGCCTGCTCTCAGAGTCCTCAGGGAACACAGTTGTACAGCAATCAACTTGCTAAGCATCAACTTTTAACTACAGCAATGGTAGCCATGGACACAATAACAATCACCACACATCAAAATAACACTTGGCATGCTCGACCAGCTCCAGGAAGGCCCTCAGGGAAAGGGCAAAAGATTTGTGGAAAGACCAGAAACTGACATATATTAAAAGAACATGATGAAAAACATAATTCTTTCTTTCTTTGAATTTCCAAACTTAGAAGGGGTGGACTTGCTGCTCTAAAATGCTATTATGTATATGAGAACACAGAGCCAACTTAGAAGGAAAAATGTAGCTGACTCTGACATTTTAGTGGGCCAAGAAGAAAAATCCTGTGAAGATTTTAGAAAATTGCTCCCAGTGACATGGCAGGGAACCTTAGACACATTTCTGCAAGAGTGCAACAGCCATTCAAACATCCTGGGCAGTCACTGAGAAACCCAGAAGGACCCACTAGTTTAGAAGAAGGTAGATGCCTGTCCACCATCCTCCCCCAAGTGCTCTCTCTGGGCCAAGACTGTCAGGGTCAGGGAATACTTTGGGGGCTTGAGGAGCTTCAGGCCAAGCTAACCCTTCATACCTGAAGCTCAGGCTGGCGCACTCTCAGCATGCTGGCTTCCTGGGCCATATTGCTTCTCCTAATCTCCTAAAAGCTGCTCCAGGCTCTCAGCCATGCTCTCAGCCTGATACATTAGTCAGGCTGTAGTAGAGAAGATGCTCTTAAAGCAGAGAAAATACCCACTGGGAACACAGTAAAGAAGCAAGGGGGATGAGAGGATGTTCCGCTAGTTCCCGGGTCAATCAATGGCAAAGTCCAGGCAGAAACTACATGTTTAGAAAATGAAATTGTTCTGTTAGTATCTATCACCAACCACAAGTTCCTCAAAAACATAACTTTGATGTATTATAGACAATTGTCTGAAGAGCTATAGTCTAGGGAAAGGAACATAGTAAGGTCCCTCTGGAATTTTTCTGCAAACTCTGCAGACAAAGAGGCCACAATCCTGGCACTTGAGGGGCATTGGGAAGAATACCTGACTTGGAGTCAGATAACTGGCTCCAGCCCTGCCTCTGTCAACTGCTAGGTATGTGACCTTGCACACATGAGTTGCAAAGACTCACTTTCTTACTTAACAGTGATAATAATATGACCTACTTCCCATGATTGCTTCCCAAAGTCAGACTCCCTGGTACTGCCCTTCAATCCATTTACTGTATGTCAGGCACTGTGCAAGGTGTTAGGAACTAAAAATATAAAGACGTAGTCTCGGGTGGCGCCTGTGGCTCAAAGGAGTAGGGCGCCAGCCCCATATGCTGGAGGTAGCAGGTTCAAATCCAGCCCCGGCCCAAAAAAAAAAAAAAAACTGCAAAAAAAAAAGACAGACAGACACAGTCTCTACCTTGGAAGAGCTGTGAAGGGAGAAAAGTCAAGAAAAAAGTAGACACCAGGAAGGCCTCCGGCAGGTAACATTTAACTTAAGCCTTAATCTATTTGTCACCCACAGTAAGAGAACTTAAGGAAAAGCAAAGGTATGCTTATTATGAGACACATTGCTGGTTTGGTTTGGTTTTCCTTTTTTTGAGACAGAGTCTTATTCTGTCACCTGGGCTAGAGTGCCATGGCCTCAGCCTAGCTCACAGCAACCTCAAACTCCTGGGTTCAAATGCTTACTGGTTGGGATTACTGGTTAATTTTTCTACTTTTAGTAGAGACAGGGTCTCACCAATTCCTAAGCTCAAGTGATCTTCCTGCCTCAGTCCCAGAGTGGCTATGATTATATAGGAGTGAGCCATCATAGCTAACCTAGATTATTTTATATATGTAATTACAATAGCTAAGATTATCAGCACTTTACATGTAGATCATTTAATCCTTTTAACAACCTACCAAGTAGGTTCTATAATCACATTTATACTTTTATCAAGGAACTCACGATACAAAGCAATGAACTCACTTGCCCCAAGTCACATAGCTAAAAAGTAACAAGGCAGGGATTTGAATCCAGGTGGCCTATACCTGTGTCCCAGTTCTGAGCCAGGATCCTGCATGGTCTCCAACCATCTTCCGATTTTGCTCTCCCCATTCTACAGCCTCACTCTTCTGATCAGGAAACTTAGGTTCACAGAAATTTAATGACTATTCGATGATTAGTAAAGGGACTGAACAAGAATGAGGATCCAGCTCTGTCTGACTCCACTGTCCATTTAATTTCCTTAACACTGATGGGCATGCTGGTTAAAAATGCAGAGTCCCAGGCCCCACCTCCCCCTCCTATGTGGAAATCTGTGCACCTGGGGCCTAGGAATCTGCATTTTCAGTAGGTTTGTGCCCTGTAGTATGTTCTCTGAGCACTCAGAAAGGTACAAGGGGTCACTATTCATCTCCTTCCCAAGAGTTTGCCCAGCTGTGATAAAATAAAAGATGGACTCTCAGCCTCACTTCCTCCTCCCCCCACCTAGTAGCTTCTTCTACCCTGCAGAGACCCACTGGCACTCAACCACAAAGGAATAGGTACATTGAAAATAATGTCTCAGTTTCTTCAGTCTTCTGGTGTGCTTGGCATTTTTGTATCTCAAAACATCGCTTCCTGTCACCCATTTGTCCTTCCAAACTCCTGGAAAAAAGAATTTATACCAGAAGCCATAAACTTGTGGTCTGTAAGAGCAAAAACATAGCTCATTTGGCCTTTCCTATATTTTCACATAATGTGAATTAACTGTCAAACATATAAGAAACTAATTACAAAGAAAAATTCAGATTCCACCTTGTCTTGAAAGATTAGGAAATCTGCCATCACTGCATTCCTGTACAGCAACAGCTGGCTAGAGCTGAGTACCAGTGGCCAGTCAGGTGTAGCGAGCCCTCTCCAGTTCCACACCCCACCACCACCACCTGGCTAGCTTCACTCAGTACTACCCGGCAGCCCCAGGCAGCAGGCAAGAGCCAGTTTTCCAGTCTGCAGCCCAGCAGGGAGGGTTAGGAAGCATGGCAGCACTGGGAGTGGCTGGACAAAACTAGAAGACTGGGAATAAGCAGTGAAGGAAGGGGAGCCGGTGTGAAGAGGACACAGAAAGCCCTTTGGACATATGCATGGCCTGCTCCAGAAGGAGACACTTGAGTCCTGAGAGAAAGGAGAAAGAGATACAAGCATTTGGAAGAAACCTCCATTCTGGTAAGGTTAAAGTCACCACTGAGAGCAAACATAAATACTGCCCAGAATTCTGCTTTACTAGCCCAGGTAAGAGCCAGGTGTGGTGGCTCACGCCTGTAATCCTAGCACTTTGGGAGACCAGGGCGAGTAGATTGCTTGAGCTCAGGAGTTCAAGACTAGCCTGAGCAAGAGCAAGACTCCACTTCTGTTAAAAAAAGAAAAACTATGGCAACCCCTGGACAGCCTGGACCACAGATAAAAGGCCTTTGGAAGCCCAGCAGAAGCATGAAGCAGGCTGGGGGAGGCCCAGGAGGCCGGACCTGCGCCATCGTGGGAGGCATTGGTCCCTCCACTGAGCAAGCAGCTTTTTGCCATGCGCTGAGCACAAGCCACCCAGGCAGGAACATCTGGCACAACATCTGCTTCTAAAGGGAAGGGGAGACAGGAGGTGTGCCAGGCAGTCCGTGGGGCTGGACTGTGGAAAAAAAAAAAAAAAGAAAAGAAAAACTAGCTGGGCATTGTGATGAGTGCCTGTAGTCCCAGCTACTTGGGAGGCTGAAGTAAGAGGATCGCTTGAGCCAAAGAGTTTGAGCTTGCTGTGAGCTATGATGTCATTGCACTCTACCCAGGAAGACAGAGTAAGATTCTGTCTAAAAAACAACAACAACAACAACAAAAACTAGCCTAGGTAAGAAGTCAAGACACCAGAGAAGTAAACTTCTCAATCATATAAGAGAATTTCTGCTGACATCTATGTTCCATTAATTTCCTATTCTGCTCAGTTGGAAGCTATATCTTAGGAATCAGCCCCCAAGGGATGGAAAAGGTGGGAAAAGGGTCTGAGTTCTTGTGTGTGCTGTGAGATTGGGGATACAGCCAGGAGTCTGCAAGCAGTAGAGTGTGAGGTGCAGTTACAGTACAGCGTGCAGCTACTGTCTACCTGCACCACTGTCAACTTCCTCCTCATCCTGCCCAGAAACCACTTTACCTTAGTACTGACTCCTACCTGCTTTCCCTTAACCATGGGCCCTGGCCAAGACAAAGAATAGACTGGCAGCTCCCCAGGAGAGCCTACGTCTTTAATTTCTGCCTCCAAGAGTCTCTCTCAGCAACCAGTATTGTCCCTCATATGATAAGAGGCTTAACAAATGCAGCTAACTCAGGGTGATCCTTCTCTCCATGGGACTTTAACTTCATCCTCAGAACTCATGTGTCTTCTGGATCCTCACATCAGCCCCTATTCTTCCTGAAATGGGAAAGCCCCCCTGCTTAATTCCCTATGGAAAAGCTCTCCTGCTCCCTAGAAGAAGTAAAGCCTACCAGTGCTACAAGCAGAAGGGATGGCTCCTCTCTGCCTACTCTCCTGACCAACCAACCATTTGCCTAGTTCTCAGAGATAATAGGGATCCTAGAAGGGGACTAAGAAAATAACTTGAGAAATAGCTATGTCCCCATTTTCTACCTTCTTGGTGCTGCTTCCTTTCTTCCCTTTCTGCCACACACCCTTGCCCCCCACCTACATGAACAGCCCTGAGTTACTGCAAGCTTCAGGCAGGTCATCATTAGAATAAATATCCAAACCCGAGTTCTCAAAAGCGTGAGCTTTCAAATCTTCCTTTCTCTCCTGCAGTTGTCCCTGGATTGGGCTGAGGTGGGAAGGTTTTGCTTCCCTTTCATAGCTCTGTGTGCATTAACTGCTCTAGGCCTCGCTGTAGCTACTTACCTACACAGTTTCTCTATTCTCCGGCATTCCTAGGAAGCACAGCTATCCCACTGGTCTTCTGATATCCTGGTTCCTGGCCCCACCTAGCTTAGAAGACTGTAGGGCAGGCAATACTATAATAATTCTTCTCACTTTTTGAACGACTCTCAGTACTCAGCAGAGTTCGGTACACACAAAAAATGCTTAAACAAATACTGACTGATTTATTAACTTATAACAACACAGGACCTCAAGACCCAAAGGCAAAGATGACAAAGAAGATGGCCCTAAAAATTCCAGCACTGGCCACATCCTCTAAGACATACTCCTTCTCTTCCAAAGTTATAACTGCTGTAAAACTGGTGAAAGACTCTTCTGGCTGTAGAGCCACAATGTCAATGGCAGGCTTTCTCTTCCACCCTGTGGCCAGTCTTGGCTTCCAGTCTCTTCACATGTATCCCCACTGTCTCAAGGTTCCAGCTGCAGTAACAGGGTCTCATTCAACATAACCAAGAGGAAAGGCCATTCTTGGGAAACTTGCTACACCATCATCCATATTGCCTTTCTCTTCCCTCATCCCTCTTCGTTTCTCTTTTCCTGATTCATTTCTTACGATAGGCAGTCCCTAAGTTACAAATATCTAACTTACACACAATTCATACTTACAGAGCTATTACAGCAAGTCCCCAAGTTACAAACATCCACCTGATGTGTGACCCACACAGACGCATGGATTCAACTTAAGAACAAACCTATAGAACTTATCTTGTTCATAACTCAGGGACTGCCTGTAGTTACCCGTCCACAACCTTGTCTTTGGCTCTGCTGTGCCTAAAAATAAGGGACTACCAGGTAAAGGGGAGAGTGTGAGCTCACAGGGTTGGCTGAATGGTCATCAAAAGCTTTAGAAAGGATACCAGACTATTTTCAAGTCTATCCCATTCCCTTCAAAATGCCCAAATCCTTTTCTCCTTCACTACTTCTATATACCTTGTGCGCCTTGGATCTTTTCCATTCCAGCCCCCAGGTTCCGTGTTTCCAGCGCCTTCAAACACAAATGTCGAGGGGATGGGCAGTGCCTGTAGCTCAGTGGGTAGGGCGCTGGCCACATACACTGAGGCTGGCAGGTTCAAACCCAGCCCGGGCTAGCTAAAACAACAACAACAACTGCAACCAAAAAAATAACTGGGTGTTGTGGTGGGCCCCTGTAGTCCCAGCTACTTGGGAGGTTGAGGCAAGAGAATCACTTAAGCCCAAGAGTTTGAGGTTGCGATGAGCTTTGACACCACAGGCCTCTACCCAGGGCAATAAAGTGAGACTCTGTCTCAAAAAAAAAAAATGTCGAGGGGATAATGAGCCTGGTCAAACAGAGAAGAACCAAGATTTGTTTTGCTTGGAAGCCAGAAGAATTGCTAGGTATTTTTACAGGTCCCTATGAGGCTGAAATCTCCTTTGACCAGCCTCAGTAAAAGATGATTTGTTATTGTTGTTGTTGGTTGTTATTGAATAAGAATCAGAAAAAAATTAACAACTCTTCACTGTCCACTTAAGACACCCACACCCTCTTTCCCAACCTTCCTCCTTAAAGAAAGCCCTTAAAGTTTAGACTTTCAACCTCAATCATTTTTTCAGTCTCTTTTCTTGCCAGATGGTCCTTCTCCACTTCAGCACACATTCTACAGAGATTTTAAGCTGGTTTTAAATACTTCCTGAAAGTCTGAACTGGGATGAGGGTTTGTTAGGCAATTCTAGGCCAAAGGAAATCTGGTTGGTTCCAAGACAGTTTAACCTAGACATAGCGGTTTCTGCCAATCTGGCAACTCAGCCTCTCAGCAAATGGCTTAACCTAATTCCGCCAGGAGGATGGAGCCCACATTGCCCAAGACCTGTCACCACTTTGAAAAAGATGACAGAATGGAGGCTTGTCCCACAAAGACCCTGCTCTGGGGGCCAACCCCTGCCCTTTCACTTCAGCAACAAGAATGTGGTGTATCCTAACATCATAATGATGATCCAAAGGCCACGGTCCTATCTCACACCAGCACCTTCCCTCTGGTAAGCCACATCACCCTGGTTGCTATTTCCTGTACATACTAGGAATATTTATGCCTCCAAGTTTCTGTTCAACCAATTCCTTCTATCTTGAATGTCCTCTGCTCCCATTCTTTCTTAAATACCAGTTCAAATGTCAATTTCTTTCTGAAGCCCTTCCTGACGCTAAGTCTTGACCTCATTCTCACCCTTCCCATGCTCTCTGGTCTATTGAATTCAACCTGACTAATGGAAAGATGCCTCCTCTCCTCTAGAAAAACACACTACTTAGAAGCTGCACTTCATTGGAGGAGGACTAGGAAATAGTAAGAGCTAAAGGAATAGGAAAATCTGAATGCCTTCATCTTCCCACTTGTAGTATAGAGAAAATGCCCCTAATGAGAATATGAAGACCAATGAGAAGTCATCTATAAAGAACAGAGGATACTCAGAACCTGGAGGGAACACACAGGAAATCTCTGGGTCAAGGTCCTAGCCTTCCCCCACTATCAACTTCAACAACTCCCCCCATTCTCTCTCACTCTTCTGGCTAACTTTGTTTCCTATTTCATTGAGAAAATAGAAACAATCAAAAGAGACTCTCAATAAATTACAACCATATCACATTTACCCACCACCAGCATCAGTGTGGATTTTGCTGATTTTGCTCTCTGCTCAAAGCCCTCAAAAACACTCAAGGCTCCTTCTGGCTTTTTTATCTCCTTCAAGTCCTGCATGACTCCCATTCACTCAAAGGAAAAGCCAAAAATCTTTACAGTGACTTACAAGGCTCTTTTTCATCCAGGTCCCTAGTCCCTATTCCATCTCCAGCCTCATTTCCACTACTCTTCCCCCTGACTTTCTCCACTCCAGCCACACTGTTTCTCCTGATACCCTCAAAGACACCTAGGCACATTCCTAGCCCAGGATGTTCACACCTTTATACCCTGTAACTGGAACACACTCCCTTAGAGAGCTCTTCAGATGTCATCTTCTTAGTGAAGTCTTCCTTGACTACACTGTGAACAATCAAAACCTTTCCCCACTCTGCTACCCCTCAGTACTCGTTCCCCCATTTTCTGTTTTATTTTTCTCTATAGCTTTTATCATCATCTAACATACTACTTTTCTACTAAGCATGTTCATGTAAGCTCCACAAGGCTAGGCATCTTTGTCTGTTTGCTGTATCTTCACTGCCTAGAATAGTCCCTGGAACAAAGTAGGACCTCAATACATATTTTTTAAATGAAAAAACATCTGCCACTGCCTCAAAGTCCCTGGACAGAGTGAGCAGCTCAGGCTCCACTATCTTGGCCTGGTCTTCAATCCCCTCTACCCTTCTCAGTAAAAGGCTTTACCTACTTGCAGCAACTATCCTCATGCAGAAAATTCAACAACAGCCATACTCTCTGAGCACCCAAAAGATTCCGGGTAGTAGTGGCTTTAACCCAAGAACTCAACTACAATTGCACTCTGAAAAGATTACAATGACTTTCCTACTACTAAATGAAAAAGTCCTTTCTCTGAGTTTAATGAATTGCAGGACCTCCTTTCCTGATTTCTCCTGTTTTGGACACTAACTGATCATACCCACTGATGCGCTGTGCACAACCCTGAAAGTGAAAGATCATTTTGTTCATTAAAAAAGAATACAGATTACGGCTGAGAAATAGTGTAGAAGTAGAGAAAGAGGGATAGGTGTGGGCACCGAAGGCTTGTGTTTACTTACCGTATATACTCGAGTATAAGCCAAGTTTTTTCCGGCACAAAATTTGTGCCGAGTTTGGGTTTTTCGAACACTCGGCTTATACTCGAGTATATACGGTACTTATTCAAACCCTTTGAGGGTGTCTTCCCAGCCAGGCCCCCATGCTGCTGGGCTATGCTCTGGCCCTTGCCCTTGCCCTGGAGTAGCTCCTCATCTTGTCTGAGATAAACAAGGAAAGATTTTTATACAGTGTAACAGAGCTGTAATAAAAGTAGGAACACAGAGCTCTGGGAGCAAGGAGAAAGACACCTAATCAGGTAGACAGGATAGGTATCTGTGAGGACTCCTAGAGGAGACAGGAAACAACAGTGGGCTGAGTCATGCAGGGCTTAAAGGAGATAAAAAAAAGCCAGAAGAAAAACACTGCAAGCAGAAGAAAATCCATGGGCAAAAGCCAAGGAGATTTTGAAGCAAGCAGAGATGACTCAAATAGGGACACCAAAAGTGATTATTATAATGGGAAATGGAAACACTGATAAATTAGATTATATATATATATATAAATATTGGAGACAGAGTCTCACTATATCTCCCTTGGTAGAGTGCTATGGCATCACAGCTCACAGCAACCTCAAATTCTTGGGCTTAAGTGATTCTCTTACCTCAGCCTCCCAAGTAGCTAGGACTACAGGCGCCTGCCACAACACCCAGCTATTTTTTTGTTGTAGTTGTCATTGCTGTTTAGTTGGTCTGGGCCAGGCTCAAACCCACCAGCCTCAGTTTATGTGACCAGGGCTGTAACCACTGTGCTATGGGTGCTCAGCCAAATTACACTATATTAAATAAGAAATTTATTCTTTTTTTAAAATGCCATTTAGAGAGTGAAGGGAAACCTACAGAATGAGAGAAAATATTCCCAGTAGATCTATCCAATAAAGGACTCATATTCAGTATATATAAAGAACTCCCTACATATCAATTCAACCCAGAAGAAAAATGCAAAAGACTAGAACAGCTACTTCACCAGAAAGAATATCCAAACGGCCAAAAGATACACAAAAAGGTATAACTTCATTAGTCATCAAGGAAATGCAAAGTATAACCTCAATGTGATATCATTAATGTACTAACTGGAATGGATAAAAGTAAAAAGATAGAAAATACCTAAAGTTAGCAAGGATGTGAAGCAACTGGAACTCTCAAACACTGATAGAGAAAATGTAAATTACTAAATAATACTACCACTTTGAAAGAACACTGGGTATTGTATTCTAAAGCTAAACACACGCATACCTTATGATCCAGCAATTCCTTTCCTGCATATATACCTAACAGAAATGCAATACATACACACCAAAAGACATACTAGACTCTCCACAGCAACACTATTACAATGACTATAAACTAAAAACTACCCAAATGCTCATCAGCAAAAGAACGGAAAGGAATTATTGGATGGGTTACTACACAGCAATGAAAATGAACTATGGCTACGTGCACCAACATGGATAAATCTCTCACATATTATGTTGACCAAAAGAGCTAGATAACAAGAGTACATATTACATATTCCTATTTGTAGGATATATAAAAAACAGAAAAATCTATGCAATTAGAAGTCAGGATAGTCATTACCTATGGTGGGGGGGTTACCCAGAGAGAGACAGGATTCTAGGACATTGATAATACTTTGTTTCTTGATTTAGGTATTAGTTACATGGTTGAACTGTAAAAATCTATTGAGCTGGATACATATATACTATCATGTTTGTAATATATATTTCACTCAAATGTTTTAAAATAAACCAGGCACAGTGGCTCATGCCTTTAATCTCAGCGACTTGAGAGGCTGAAGACAGGAAGAACGCTTTAAGCCCAGAGTTCGAGTCCCATCTAGGTCCAACACATTAAGGCTCCATCTCTAAAGAAAAAAAAAATTGTTGTAGCTCAGTGGTTAGGGCGTTGGCCACATGCACCAGGGCTGGTGAGTTTGAGCTCGGCCGGGGCCTGCTAAACAACAATAACAACAACAAAAAAATAGCCAGGCATTGTGGTGGGCGCCTGTAGTCCCAGCTACTTGGGAGCCCGAGGCAAGAGAATTGCTTAAGCCCAAGAGTTTGAGGTTGCTGTGAACTGTGACACCACAGCACTCTACCAAGGGCAACATAGTAAAACTCTGTCTCAAAACAAATTAATTTATTAATTAATAAACCTCACTTAAAAAGAAATAAAAATAGTGAACAGGCCGGGTGAGGTGGCTCATGCCTGTAATCCCAGCACTCTGGGAGGCCACAGGTGGATTGACTGAGCTCACTGATAGGATCAAACCTTGCCCAAATAGGGTGAACCCACCTAAAAGAATCAACCCCCTACCCTCTCCTTCCTGATGTCCCACCTGGGAAAGGTAAATGGGCCAACCCCTACCCTTACAACTATGTTCAACCCAGGAAATGGAATGTCCCAATCCCCACCTCCTGACCTTCAAAAACCCCATTCACCATTACCCACATGAAGATTTCTTCCTGGTTGGAAATCTCACCCCATCTGTACCCAGGTGGAATAAAGACATTTTCATTGCACAAACCAGGCCTCTGTTTTCCTTGTGTCTCACACCTGGGAATAATCTTTCATCTTTGACCCTATAACCTTTCACTTATGAGTTTGAGACCAGCCTGAGCAAAAGTGAGACCCCTGTCTCTACTAAAAAAAAGAAAAATTGAGGCAAGAGCATCATTTGAGCCCGAGTTAGAGGTTGCTGTGAGTTATGATGTCATGGCATTCTATGCAGGGTGGCAGCTTGAGACTCTGTCTCACTAATAATAATAATAATAATAAAATAACATAAAATAAAATAATAGAATGCACAGCTCAGTAGATTTGGGAAGATTAGATTCACAGAACAAGATTAACAAAAAGTAGTAAAGGCAGGCCAAGACTGGAGGATCACCTGAGGCTAAGAGTTCGAGATAAGCCTAAGCAATATAGCAAGACCCCCCCATCTTTTAAAGAAAAAAAAAAAAAAAAAAATAGCCAGGAGTGGTGGCACAACTATAGTTCCAGCTACTCGGGAAGCTGAGGTGGGAAGATGACATAAGCCCAGTAGTTTAAGTTTTCAGTGCACGGCAATGATGCTACTGTACTCTAGCCTGGGCAAAAGAGTAAGACCTTGTCTCTAAATAAATTAGTAGTAGTAGTAGAGAGTAACTCTCAAGCTGTACATCTTACATCATCAGGGCTCAATTTCCTTTTAGAGACAAGCCCCTTTGTTCCTCAATTTTGGAAGATGATACAAGAAAGTACACCTACGTGTCTGGGCTCTGCTGGTTCTGCAAAACTTATTTCATTTAATCGATGTAACGACTATATAAGATAGCAGCTGTCTTTCTCTTTGTTTTATGAATAAAGAAACCCAGGCTCAGGGAGGTTAAGTAGTTTGCTCAGAATATCACAGGAAGTGGCAGACTCCAGAGACTGGAGAGGTTGGCACTAGGCTCTATGATACCAGAGCCCACTGTTCTCTGTTGTATCTTGTGGCAGGAAGCTACATTCCATCCCAAATATAACCCTGTAGCCCAGCTCTGGATAGAGTTAGAAAACGAATGGAAGAAAGTCCAATGGCTGTTCACCAAATTCCTGGTGTTAAAATTCCATGTTTCTTTAAGCCATCTAGTTCAGAGGGCTTTGAGTCAATACAAAATAAACAGATGTTCAACATCATTCTTCCCCACCTAGGGGTGGAGAAGCTCACACACACACACAAACCCTGGTCAAAGAAACGCTTTCCCCAACAATGCAGTTCTGCTGGGGGTAAGACTACAGACAAGTGGAGTGTGTCCATCTATTTGACCCCGGTAAGGGTCATTATGAAGACAGCCTTAGCCTCGTACCTCCTTTCAAGCAGAGCAAGTGTTTTGGCAAATACAGGTCTGTGTTTCTCAAATAGTGTGCTCAGATACCCCAGAGCACTGTGGTAAATTCACAGGGATGCTGCAAAATATTTTAAATTTTTGAGGGAAACAAATCAACACTCAACATTTGTCAGATTCCCTATGGGTTCATACATTACACTACATTCTTTTCAATGATGTCATTTCTTTGTGAAGCTGGGGTTTTCACAGTTGCTATGATAAAATGCAAGTACCGTGTGAAAAGAAATGTGGAACCAGAAATGAGGAAGGCATTAATCTGATTCCAAGGTCTGAGCTATCCATGCAGTGCCCAGTATATCCCATTAGTGAGCAACTGCTGTTATTTAAGAATGAAAAAAAAAAAGAAAAAACAACCAAAAAACTTTTCCCTTTAATTTATGTGTATCATTTTTTCAGATGGCCAATCAGTTGTTAGGATATAAATACTTACTAAATTGTTTAACACAATAACTGCCATGTGAGTTGTATTTAACTTATGCTAGTTTTGAGGTTGGGGCCTTGTGAAACATATATAACTCATAGAACTCTTGAACTATCTTGACCTAATAAAACACCATGTCCCCAAAGAAAGAAAATAATTTTTTTAGCACGGCAGTCAATGTGTTAAAGCTAACTACTTAACAAGTTAAACTTACATATTTTGTTCTATGACTACTATAAAAAAATCACCGAAACACTAAGGCCCATGGATGAAGAAGGTGTGGGAGCCTCTACAGGTGTTTTTAAGTCTCTGTTCACAAAGCCAACAGGGGTTCTCAAGGCAGACCTAACCCTGCCCCAGAAGCAGGCAGGAAGCAATGCTCAGACCAATAGACAGCACTGAGAAACTCAGGTTTCTCAGAGCTGGTGGCAGAACAGCCCCTCTACCTGAACAGAAGTGGCTGCACATCAGCTTCCTCTTCACCCACCTGCCCAGCACATCTGTGTCAGCCTCACCCCAGGCGCCCAGCCTCCCCTCTGAACTCACTCCCTGAAAAGCTCCATTCAGCACCAACCTCATGAATAAAACCCAAAGCCACCCCAGAAGCCAGCTAACCAGCAGGGGACTTTCACACATGTTCAGACTTGGGCAAAGTCCACAAACCAAACCATTAATCCACAGAGAGAGGGAGTTATGTGAACCAAGGAGAGGGCTTCCACCGACAGCACCTCCACTGAGAGGCCAACTCAGGTTCTTTGGGTAAAGCTTTGCATGATCATAACTTCTTTGTTCCCAAGGGGTTTTCTTGCCAGCTACACTCCCTCCCTCTATTCTTCCTTGTATATCAATAGCTGTTGGTGACATCACAGCTATTGATATAATAGCCAACTGTTGTGATGTCACAGGACTCAACTTTTGTCACTTTAGATGGAGGTTGGGTGGAGAATGTGACAAAGGACAAGAATAAAATACAGTTATAGAGCAGAATTTGCTTTTCATGCTAATTTCCCTGGTATTGAAGGGCAGTGACTCAGAAAAGGAAAGGCAAGTCACTGGCAGCGAAGCTGTGTATAGATTCGCCTATACCAAGTGAGAGTAGGGTGCACAGAGAGAAGACAAAAGAAAGGGGTTTTCAACTCCAGAACTGGCCAAACATGAAGATGTCTTCCAAGTACAGGACCTTCTCTTTCCATCTTCTCTCACCTGGGCCCACAGTAAGCAGAGAAAAGCAGAAAAGGAGGAGAGGTTCCAGGCTGGAACACTCCCTGGAAATAAATGTTTGGGATATTGTATTCTGTGTGGACTCCACACTAGCAGAGAGACAGACTTTGTCATTTGGACTGTGTCCTAAGGATAGTGACCAGGATGGAGAGGGCACTGAGAGGCATGTCATAGAAGAAATGACAGAAGGAACTGAGAATGTTTACCCTGGAAAAAAGAAGACTGTGGAGGGGGAGGGGGAAAACTGCCTTGGGAATTCAGAAAGGCTCTCATGTGAAAAAAGGATAAAATGTGTTTTCTATGGTCCCCCAAAGAGACTTCAGACAAGAAGATCCAGAGAGGCTGAAATGAGGAAGTTTTTATTCTTAAATTCCAATAAGCCAGGCATGGTGGCTGGCGCCAATATTCCCAGCTACTCAGGAGGCGGAGGCAGGAGGATTGCTTAAACCTGGGAGTTTGAGGTTGCTGTGAGCTAGGCTGATGCCACCACACTCTAGCCTGGGCAACAAAGTGAGACTCTGTCTCAGAAAAAAAAAGAGGAATTTCTGTCCCAACCCGTTTTACCTTCCCCATAAATGTACAGGTAATTGTGAATGAGGTTTACAGTGCTCAGAAAATATTCTAATGCTGGGCAATAAGAGAAGACCCCTTGCAGTGAGGCATCCAGCTTCCCTAAAGCACTTACTTCAAAGCTGGGTGCCAGTAATTTATAAACTACTTTTATTTCGCAGGCCTTCAGGAGTGTTTGAAATAGTTATATCCAAAATTATTAGACTCACAAATGCCAAAGGTCTATTTTCTTTCTTTCTTTTTTTCTTTTTTGAGCAGAGTCTCCCTGGGTAGAGTGGGTAGACTTTGGTGACATTATAGCTCACAGCAACCTCAAACTCCTGAGCTCAAGCAATCCTCTTGTGTCAGCCTCCCAAGTCCTACTCTTGTTCAGGCTGGACTCAAGCTCCTGAACTCAAGCCATCCACCCTCCTTGGCCTCCCAGAATGCTAGGATTAAGGCATGAACCACCATGCCTGGCTCAAATGTAAGATACATATTTTTTTTAATTTTTTTGTTTTTTTAAGACAAAGTCTCACTATGACACCCTTAGTAGAGTGCCATAGTGTCACAAGTCACAGCAACCTCAAACTCTTGGGCTTAAGCAATTCTCTTGCCTCAACCTCCCAAGTAGCTAGGACTACAGGTGCCTGCCACAACGCCCAGCTTTTGTTGTTGTTGTCACAGTTGTCATTGTTTAGCTGGCCCAGACCAGGTTCGAACCCGCCAGCCTCAGTGTATGTGACCAGCACCATAACCACTGTACTACAGACGGCGAGCCTCAAATGTGATATTTTCTAATGTGGTTTATAAACTGGCTCTGGAAGCAACTACCAAAGAGGCCTCAAACCCACCTTCAGATTATCAGTCAATTTAGCCACGTAACTGTGGACCTGACCCACAGGATACAGTCGCAAAGTTCCCAATCTCCCTGTGGTAAACCTGAGGAATGAGCCGCCTGCCTTCTCCTGGACCAGTCAACATGCTCCCCAAGTGGCTCCCAGCACTCTAAAGCCACCCAAGTCACAGATGACTCATGTCATTGCTCTTTGTAATGAGGTATGACGTGTATTTAAGCTCTTGTATATTTTCATATTTGTAGCCTACAATTAGGCATTTTTGAGGGATGTAGTTGACTAGTGGTTCTGTTCAGTGACCTATAATTATTCACACAGGCAGCATGGCCAACCCCAGCAGCTCTCAGGCCTAGAGGCAACATGAGCTCAGATCTCATGGAAGAAGCTACAGGTCCAGAGGGTACTATTGGCAATGTGCCTCAGAAGGGCCACACTGCCCCTCCTTGGCTGCTCATGGAGAGCAGCCCTTTCCTCCCCCTGCCAAGTCTAAGTGCTGGCACATTTGTGCATCCAGTGATAGCAGTGGACACAGTCTCCATTGCCAAGGCAACAGCAATATAAACCAATTTCTAAAATTCCCTATAAGTTTCTCACCTGAGAGAAAAAGGATCACAGACCCTACCCCACAGTAGTTACTGTGTGGCTGGGTTCTGAGAATGGACTTGGCCCCCTCTCCAAGCTAGTCTTTCTGCCACCAGCTGCAGTGGCCTCACTGCTCCTAATGCTCCCCTGTACAAATGCCCTCCTACAGCTTCCCCACTACTTCCCTGGTTAGGAGGGAAGGGTTAGCTCAGCATAAAAGATCTGCCCCTCGCCACATTTCACATACATATTTGACTCCAATAAAAATCAGCCTCTTGATTTTCTTTAATGGCAGCTCATATCCTTATCCAAAATATAATCAATGATACTGCCACCAGCCAGCCCCTTATGCAGCTATGAAATACACCTGTGGCCCACTCTTAGCGCAGCATACACAGTAAGTAAAAGCCCAAGGACTTCAGAGCAGTGGTTCTCAACCTATGGATCGTGACCCAGAGGAACTAGATTAAAGGCTCACAGCACTAGGAAGGCTGAGAACCACTGCTTTAGAGTGCTTTATATTTTGCAAAAATGCTTTCATATATTATCTCAGTTCAGTCTACCAATAAGCCCAGGAGATTAAATGCAATAGGTATTACTTTCATTTCACAAAGAAGGAGACTAGGGCTCAGGGTGGCTATATGCCTGGCCCCAAATTCCTTCAAGTTTAGCACTGCTTTGTAGCTGTGTGAACTCAGTTCCTTCATATGTCAGCAATTAATAGTAGGTACCTCTTACAGTTATTATAAGAATAAATGAATTAATCTGTGTAAAGTGCTTAGAATGGTGTCTGGTTCAGAGCTACCATCATTATTAAGAGTATTATCACCACAACCCAGGATCCCCAATTCCAAATCTAGAGCTCTTTCCCTTCATCTTGCTGCAGTTTTGCAAAGATTGCCCACGAGGTAGCTTCATCTAACCTTAAGTGAAACCCAGTCTTACAATTTGTCTACAGAACCCAGAACTCACCAGGCTCTCTACACTGCCGCTCCTCAAACTTCTCCCTGCTGTGTGCATGGAGAAACTCACACCACCAGTGCCTGACTCTGGTCTCCTGGCACCTATGCCATGTAAGTCACCATTACGTGGCTTGCCTTGCCTGCAGTACATGACTCCCACTTATCTCCAATTCTTGAAATCATTTAGTTTCTTTCTTCAACAATAATTTCATGAGCACCTACTCTTTACCTACCCCTATATTAAGTTTTGGGGAAAATTCCTTTCCCTTAAAACATACCAAAGGAGAAACACAGAACAGTGGGGTAAGAGGCAGTGCTAGCACAAAGGTACCAGAAAATAATTCTGATGGCAGCACAAAAGATTTCAGAAAAGGCAATGCTGAAGTGAGAGGAGTTCTGTCAGCAAACAAGGGGAGAACAGGACACTCCAAACTAAGGGAATCATATATACACAGGCATACAAGGCAGAATCAGAGAGTGTGGAGTATGATAATCTCACACTGCCAGCAGGCAGAGGGTTTGTGTGTCTGGGAGAGGGGTTATTGTGATATAATAATGACTATATTTATATATATTTCATTTTCTTCTGGTTCTTAGCATAGAGCTTCAAAACCCCTTGGCTTCTCCTGAGTGATGGAGTGAGAGGAGCTATTTTGTTATTTCTAACAAGTCCCTCAACCATACCTGAGTTTATGTTAATGAGGTAACTGTTGGTGAGCCCCTAGAAGGCTTTAGGGAAAAGATTGCTAGCCAAAAAGACCAAGACAGGACTAGCAGACTGGAGCTTTCAGCCTTAATCCCTTGACCTCCTCCGGGAGAAGAAAGGGGTGAGTGGCTCACCCAATCAATTGGCGATTGAGCCAATGATAAGTGGCCAGTGATCTAATCAATCGTGTCTTGTCACAGTCCATTTTGTGTTCCTATAACAGAAAGCCACAGACTGGCTAATTTATAAAGAACAGGGATTTACTTCTTATAGTTCTGAAGACTGAGAAGTCTAAGACAGAGAGGCCACATCTGGTGAGAAACTTCTTATGGCATCATCCCATAAAGGCGGAGTGGAAGGGCAAGAGAACACACAAAACACAGAAGCCAGAGGGGGCTGAGCTTCTTTGTATCAAGAACCCACTCCCAGGATAAGGGAATTAATCCATTCAAGAGGATGGATCCCTCACAGCCAAAGCACCTCTTAGTCCCACCTCTTAATACCTTCACCATGGCAATTAAATTTCAACACGAGCTTTGGAGGGGACATCCAAACCACAGGACACCTATATAATAAAACCTCCATAAAAACCCTCCATCTTCACTGGCCCCATATACCAGGGGTGGTGGGTTCAAGCCCAGCCCCAGCCAAAAAACTGCAAAAAAACAAACAAACAAAAAAAACAACACAAAACAAAACCTCCATCTTCAGAGTTGAGAGAGCTTGCAGGTCGGTGAACACATCAAGGTGCTGAGCACGGTGGTATACCCTGAGAGAGCATGGGAGCTCTGCACGTGGACACATGTGCCCATGCATCTTTTCCATTTGTCTGTTCTCGAGTTGTAGCCTTGAAATTAAACTAATAGTAAGTAAGACTAATGTTAATAGTAAGTAAACTATTTATCTGAGTTCTGTGAGCTGTTCTAGCGAATTACCAATCCTAAGGGATTTTATAGCTAGTTGGTTACAAGTATGGGTGGCCTGGACTTGCGATTGGTGTCCAAAGTGGGGGTAGCCTTGTGGGACTAATCCTTTAACTGTGGGGATTGTCCTAACTCTAGCTAATTAGTGTGGAAACAGAATTAATAGTAAAGACACTCAGTTGGTGTCCAGAGAGCTGAAGAAATGACCACTATTGTGGGGGGAAAAACCCACAAGTATGGGGTTAAGAGTATTATGTGTAAAAATACATCAAAGATAATAGATAATAATAGAATGAGTAAGAAAGAAAGAAAAAGAGAGATAATGGATGTGGGAGGAGGGGCAAAATAGAAGACAGGGATGGGCCTTGAATGCTATGTATGACAAGGCGATACCTGGGCCTTGTGAGCGTTCCAGCAACCTTACACACTGAAGCCTCAAGGGCATCCCCCTCCACTGGCTCCTGTTGAGCCAATACTAGCTGGGGGTGGCAGGCAGCTGGGACAACAAACATTAAGACTGCCTTTCCATGGGCTGAGTGGCAATCCTGATTCGCTGGGTATGCTTAAAGCATACCAATTTTAAATGCAAAATCCTTTAACAACTGTTTTCTCTCTCCTTCCATCTTTCTCTTCCTCCTAAAAAAGAGCTGTTTATCCCTAGTCTCATTTCTGCCCCGCTCTGAGCCCTCAGTTTAGTGCCAATGCTTTTACACAAATCCAGCTTCACATCTTGAGTGAAATATAATTTCATAGGAATGTAATTCTGGAATGATCTCATTGAAAAAGCATATCCAGCAAAGGCCATGAGCAAACGTCAGGCCAGCCCATTCACACCCAGAGCCAAGAAGATTGCAGACCCCTTTCCCTTAAATGGAGAATGTGCCTAGACCCAAAGCAAAGCATACACTAGCTGCTCCTGGGTACTAGCTAGCACACTCTGCCCACAGCCAGCCTGCCTGCCTGCAGACCAAGGCCTAGGACCAAAGCAGCGACAACCATGAACCATTCTGACACCACACACAATGACAGACCTGAGAAAGCATCCAAGCAAAGAGACCTCACCACAGAAATGTTGCCTCTGTCCCTCAGGAGAGCTCTGGCTCCAGGCCATGGAACATCAGTTGAAAATATTAACACTCCCCTGTCATAGCCCCATCATACAGAAGAGTGTCTAGAAGGCACTAGAGGCTAACCCCATAGCTACCTGCCTTCCCTAACTCTCTGAAACTCAAGACCATCTGACCCTACTGAGCAAGTTAGAAAGTAAGGTATTCAACTTTGAAACCAGAAGTCAGAGCCAGGTTCAACCCAGTCTAGGAGATCTGAGAAAGAGTATAACTGGGGAAGAAATAATTTACTCTGATGGACTCTCAAAAAATCCTCGCTATGGTGCCCCATGATTGCATTAATGTATACAGCTATGATTTAATAATAAAATAAAATTAAAAATCACCAAATTGGAATCTTTGGAAAAAATTTTCTCATTCCAAATCTGTTCCCCACCCCCAATGAATCCTCATAAAATAAACCAGAAAAGGGGGGAGGAGCTAATGGCTTGCAGGGTCTATGAGAACTCTCTGTATTATCTCTGTAACTTTTCTGTAAATCTAAAACTATTTTAAAACAAAAAGTTTATCAAAAATAGCAGTTTGTCATGTTTTCCTCTACAAGAAATAATAGGAAAAGAGTAGTACTGGGGTATAAACTTCCACCTCTACTAGCTAGGAAACTTTGGGGGAGTTACACAAGTTTGTTTCCTCACTTATAAGCAGAAACGACAGTCCCAGCCATGAAGAGTTGTTGTGAAGATTAAGTAAGACAATGCATGTGAAGGACTTACCCATCACTGCCAATGTGCTTTCTTTCTAGCAGTTTCTCAGCTTAATCAGCCTTCACCTGGGGTCTTAGATAATTACAGCTGGAGGCCATGCCTCCACTCCTCAGCCCTGCCTATTTGTATGTCTTGCAGCTTCTTCTACATACAGCATGACAATTTGAGCCCAAAGTACAGGAATCATCCAAAGGGCTGAGGACTGCCTATAGCAAGTCCCAACTAGTGAAAGCACACCTTTGTTGACAGAAACATGTTCTCCTTCCTGTTTCCCCTTCCTCCATTAGGATCCAATGTCACTGCCATTAGCTGAATTACTTTCTTGAGGTTTACAGGGGTTAATCAGAAGGAAAGCCAGAGGTTAACAGAGTTGGGCTTCTGGAAGGATTGGCTATCCACAGAGAGAGTGTGAGCAAAGGAAGTAAACTCTCTGAATTGCCACAAAAGATTCTTTACCCTTGGTAGCACCATTGCCTTCTACCCCTCCGTAAGCCCTGCTCCCCCTCCTGGCCCCACATGAGCTGCAAATCTACCAAGTCTCTGGAGAACAGCAAGTTCCCCAAAGCCAAGAGACAAGTCCCAAGGCTGGGCATGAAGTTGCCCCCAACCTCTGGAGCCAGACTCGTAAGCCTCAGCTGTCCTGCCTCTTAGCACCACAGTAATATTATCCACTCTTCCTATAGGGAGATTGAGGTGAGTGGACAGGCCAGGAACCCCATTCTGGTCCTATTAAGTAGATGGCTTAGAGACCCAGGTAGAAAAAAATCAGGTGAAGAAAGGTATGGCTCTGATGTCATGTTACTTCCTTGAAGATCACTCACAGGATATCCAATACTTAAAAAAATTCTCCCCAAACAAAGGAGAAGTCCAATCTCACCCTGAAAATTTAGTGTCCAAATAAGGGATCAGTCAGTGCTAAAACAGTCAGCCTGTTCCAACTTTGAAAAGCTTTGTGAGAGAAGCAGTTCCCAGGCTTAGGATTCCACGGACAGGTTGTAACCCCTGGAAGCACTAATGGGCACATTCTAGTGGCTAGTTGCTCTGACCTTCCAGATGGCTGGATTGGGGACACACCCCAGCTGAGGCCCAAGGACATTAGTTCCTGGCAGAGAGTATACAAAAGCCCAACAGCCCCAACCAAGCCAGATAACAACTCCAGCAGCTTCAAGGACAAGTTTTAGAAAGCAGAGCCCATGAGGATGTCCTTGGAGCCATTACATATTTAACCAAGTAAGACCCAAATATAACCAAATACGAAGAAGCTAATGAACTATGTCTTTGTCTTTGCAATTTTTCCTCAGCTCATCACCTCATACCTAGTTTACAGCAATGGTCTCTGGTGATATAGAGAGCACTTCATAGAGTTTAGCCCAGAGAAGGCACAAAATAAATGTTAAACATTTATTAATACTACTGTATTGCTAATTCCTCGTTATTCTTCCATCCTCAGTCCTCCCTGCTCATAAATGGCAGGTTAACGATCCTGGAACATTAATACTATCATATCATTCTTTTGGGGTCCTTAACCTGCCAAGCACACCAGACCCAGATTCCTCCAGTTCCTCCAATCTCACTTCCCTCCTCAACCAAATCCCATCCTACCCACCAAAACACACACTTGTGCACACGAAGATACACAGACTTGCCTGGACAGACAGACACACACACACAAATGTACTTCTCTCTCTAGGAAAGATACCTTCAGCTCCAATATCTCCATTTGTGTGCCTCCATGTTTTTGTGCTCTAACCACTGCCAGCCTGGAATACTTTCCTTCCTCTCTGCTTATCCAATTCCTAGTCATGCTCCAAGGCCCAGTCCAAGTTCCACTTAAGCTTAGGCTGGGAAACCATTCAATCCACAAACAATGACCAAGCACTTGCTCTGTGCCAGGTACTAGGCCAGTCACTGAGGACACAGTAAGGAAAATAATACCGTCCCCCATGCTCCAGACTTGTGGGAGGGGCTCACCTAAACCCTGCAGAATAGGGAAGTCAACCACAAGACTAACAGGCAGCTTGCTGTAATACCCGTGGGGGCTAAGGTGGGACATGATATCCAGCTGGATGGGGTCTTCTTGCCTATCCTTCAGTCTTCCCAAGAAGCCACCTGGGTCTGGTGGTTTAAAATAAATTCTATTACAAGAACCATCATTCTCTCTGACAACCATGGGTAGCATTGCCTCGGTCCTGCTTTGAAGTTTTATCAGGTAGACTGGGTCCAGCACCATTCAATAATAGCCTTAGTTGGCTTGGCACCTGTAGCTCAAGCGGCTAGGGAGCCAGCCACATACACTGGAGCTGGTGGGTTTGAATCCAACCAGAGCCTGCCAAACAACAACTACAACCAAAAATAACAAAAATAAAAACTAGCTGGATGTTGTGGTGAGCGCCTGTAGGCCCAGCTACTTGGGAGGCTTAGGCAAGAGAATTGCTTAAGCCCAAGAGTTTGAGGTTGCTGTGAGCTGCGATGCCACAGCACTTACCCAGGGCGACAGTTTGACACTCTGTCTCAAATAAATAAATAAATAAATAAATAACAGCCCTAGTCAATGACCTCTCCTTAGGGTCAAGTACAGGGTCTCATATCCATGACCTAAGCCAAGGGACACAGACAGAACAACCAATTCTCTCCTAAGGGGTTCCTAGCCTTTGAGCAATTTGACTACAGAGGTGATGGGGGTCACATGGGAGGAAACTCCCCTGGGCCTCTCCAGGGTAATATGTTATTCTCAGACTATCCCTCTCTCTCCTATTCAGGAAAGATTATGAGAATATGAGTCAGACTGCTGCTATCATAGGTATAATCTTGTAAATTATAAAAATACATAACTCATTCACATGTACCTTGGTCCTTTAACTTCTGTATAACAAATGCCACATGATACATGCCTTACAGCGAGTGCCCAGCCACTAGTGAGGCACAGCCCCTTTCAGAGTGCCACTCTCCTCAAACCCAGGCTCGGTTCAGAGTGCCACTCCCCCCCATCCCAGGCTCCTTCAGAGTGCCACTCCCCCCCAATCCCAGGCTCCTTCAGAGTGCCACTCCCCCCCATCCCAGGCTCCTTCAGAGTGCCACTCCCCCCCATCCCAGGCTCCCTTCAGAGTGCCACTCCACCCCATCCCAGGCTCCTTCAGAGTGCCACTCCCCCCCAATCCCAGGCTCCTTCAGAGTGCCACTCCC
>CAUYPK010006408.1:0-27353 GCA_963574355.1 Loris lydekkerianus
TCCAAAATTGACCACATGTTAGGTCACAAGTCTAACCTCAGTAAATTTAAAGGAATAGAAATTATTCCTTGCATCTTTTTGGACCACCATGGAATAAAACTTGAGCTGAGTAACAACAGGAATCTACATACTCATACAAAACATGGAAGTTAACCTTATGTTGAATGATAGCTGGGTCAGAGTTGAGATTAAGAAAGAAATTGTCAATTTTTTGGAACAAAACGACAAGACAAAAACTATCAGAACCTCTGGGACACCACAAAGGCAGTCCTAAGAGGGAAATTTATAGCACTGCATGCCTTCCTCAAGAGAATGGAAAGAGAGGAAGTTAACTTAATGGGACATCTCAAGCAATGAAAAGGAAGAACATTCCAACCCCAAACCCAGTAGAAGAAAAGAAATAACCAAAATTAGAGCAGAATTAAATGAAATTGAAAACAAAATAATACAACATCAAGAAATCAAAAAGCTGGTTTTTTGAAAAGGTCAATAAAATAGATAAACTTTTAGCCAACCTAATCAGGAAAAAAGCAAAATCTCTAATCTCATCAATCAGAAACGACAAAGACGAACTAACAACAGACTCCTCAGAAATCCAAAAAATTCTTAATGAATATTACAAGAAACTTTATTCTCAGAAATATGAAAATCTGAAGGAAATTGACCAATACTTGGAAGTACCTCACCTTCCAAGACTTACCCAGAATCAAGTGGAAATGCTGAACAGGCCCATATCAAGTTCAGAAATAGCATCACCTATACAAAACCTCCCTAGAAAGAAAAGCCCGGGACCAGATGGTTTCACGTCAGAATTCTACCAAACCTATAGGTAGAGGAATTAGTACCTATATTACTAAGAGGAATTAGTACCTGTATTACTCAACCTGTTCCAAAAGGTAGAAAAAGAAGGAAGACTACCCAACACATTCTATGAAGCAAACATCACCCTGATCCCCAAGCCAGATAAAGACACAACAAAAAAAGAAAAGTATAGACCAATATCACTAATGAATATAGATGCAAAAATATTCAACAAGATCCTAACAGAATCCAGCAACACATCAAGCAAATTAAACATCATGACCAAGTTGGTTTTATCCCAGGGTCCCAAGGCTGGTTCAATATAGGGAAATCCATAAATGTAATTCAGCACATAAACCAATTAAAGAACAAAGACCGTATGATTCAATCGATGCAGAAAAAGCTTTTGATAATATCCAGCATCCCTTCATGATCAGAATACTCAAGAAATGTGGTATAGAAGGGACATTTCTTAAACTGATAGAGGCCATCTACAGCAAACCCACAGCCAATATCATATTGAATGGAGTTAAATTGGAATCATTTCCACTCAGATCAGGAACCAGACAAGGCTGCCCATTGTCTCCATTGCTCTTTAACACTGTAATGGAAGTTTTAGCCACCACAATTAGGGAAGAAAAGGCGATCAAGGGTATCCATATAGGGTCAGAAGAGATCAAACTTTCGCTCTTCACAGATGATATGATTCTATATCTAGAAAACACTAGAGACTCTACTACAAAACTCTTAGAAGTGATCAAGGAATATAGCAGCGTCTCAGGTTACAAAATCAACATTCATAAATCGGTAGCCTTTATATATACCAACAATAGTCAAGTTGAAAAACCAGTTAAGGACTCTATCCCATTCATAGTAGTGCCAAAGAAGATGAAATATTTGGGAGTTTATCTAACAAAGGACGTGAAAGATCTCTATAAAGAGAACTATGAAAATCTAAGAAAAGAAATAGCTGAAAATATTAACAAATGGAAAAACATACCATGCACATGGCTGGGAAGAATCAACATTGTTAAAATGTCCATACCACCCAAAGCAATATATAATTTTAACGCAATCCCTATCAAAGCTCCACTGTCATACTTTAAAGATCTTGAAAAAACAATACTTCGTTTTATATGGAATCAAAATTCTCTTCCATGCTGTTCAATGAGCCTTGAGCACAGTGCTTGCCAGTCACTATAGCATACACAAAGAATTGTTCAAATAAAGAAGACATCTTTATCTATCATACAAGGTAATTTGGTGGAGGATCATGAATACATTGGTGTGATACTAGCTCTTCCATTTATTAGCTGTTCTTTAAGCTTGTTAACTCATATGCTTTTGCATTAAATCAAATAAAATCTTCTGCCTGACAAGGCTACCCTTCCTCTATTTACTCTTCAAATATCAACTCAAGATTTGCCACCTCCCCTAATGTCCTGTTTACTCCTGTGTATCATTACATCATAGTACATATATGATATCATAGCTTTCCTTTTACTCGTTATTCTCTGTAATTAAACATTGAACTACCTTAAAGGAAAAAAAAAAATCACATCATTTTTTATGTCTCTGAAGAAAAGCATAGGACCTGACATTTACTAAGATCTAATAAATGGTTGTGCCATTGGAAAATCATCCTGTTTAGATGCTCATGTTTGTTAATGAATAACTCCATCTGCAAGTTGATAAGACAAGGCTTAATAGGTCAAAATATTTGATGCCATCATCACTGAAATCTATTTTAATTGTTTCCAAAATGAATGTCCTCACCAGGATGCAATGCAGCATCCAGTATGCCAAAAAGAAAACAGAAACTCTATGCATGTACTTGCTACAATTAAGAAATCTTTGATCTTTATGGATATACAATACTCATTGTCAATCACATTGGTCTGCATTGCATAGGAGTTACCCAAGGTATTTTTCCACAGGAGAGGGAGTGCTACAATACATAGATATAAAAGTGACTGTTTTCAACATCAGTTGCTTAAATAAATTTATAGTTTCTATTACCAAGCTTGAACTAAATGAATTTCACAAAGTAGACAAATAACTTTAATAAATCTCCTGTAAGCTAACTACTTTTGCAATAAATGTAAATTATACAAGAATAAATGAACTAGAAAATTGAAAAAGTGATTTTTCTTCAATTTCTAGTACAAAATTTCAGCCTATTTATAAGGAAAACAGAGGAAGAAGAGACTTGAAATTCCAAATATGTCAAGGTATTTTCAAATATGGACTTTACTATTCTAATGAATTAGCATGGCAATTTTTAATATATTAAAAATATAACTGATGCTAATTCAACGTAATCTACTGTTTGACCTTTTTACTAAAGTATGAACAATTGTGCATTTACATAATTTATACATAAGCAGTTATATATAAATTGGTGTGTGTGCTCACTGTAAGGGTACCCCAACTTTAGTGGTACCACACACTTTATTGGCTAATGGAAGTGTCTCCGGTAATCTGGCAAAACAATTAGATAGAACTCTGTCTTCCTTTGCCTCAAGGTTACAACCAGGCAATGCCACACTCATAAGTGTGAGCAGAGATCAGATGATGAAAAAACTCTCAGGCTTCCTGGACCTTCACCACAGACTTTTGGAAAAACAAATCTCTCAGCAATAACAACTTTCGTGAGAATATGCATTTATTAAGTCCCTAATTACACCATGCATATAATTAACTCTAAGAGCTAACACTTGGTTTCTTACTAGGTGCTGGGCACGCTTCTAAGTACCTTACATATTATTTATACATTTAACCTTTTATTATCCCTATTTTGCAGATGAGGGAAATGGGCACAGAGGGATCAAGTGACAGGTCAAGTTCACAAAGCTAGAAAGTAAATAGATCTCAGATTTGAGCACCATCAGTCCGACTGTGGAACTTGAGCTAATTACTACTGTATAGTCCTGCTGTGAATGCAGTATGCACAAACAGTGAGCCTTCTTATACGGATATGCAGAAGAAGAGTAACAGAATTGAACAGGACACCAGCTCTCAAAAGATTAAATATGATAGTGAATTGTCAGGCTGAGGTTGGGCAAATTTAAGATGAAAGCTCAAAAGAAAGAGTAATTAACTGGGGTCTCAATCTTAGGTGGAAAATTTGACCTGACCTCACTGTTGCCTTCCACTCTTAGCCACATCTCCTTTTTCTTCTGTTCTTGGAAATGTCAAGCTCCTATTTCTTCAGGGCTTGCAGATGTGCTGTTCCTTCTTGTCAGAATTTAACCCCCAGAATAGTGCAGATACTGCAATCCCACTTTCTTAGGGAGGCATTTCCTCTTTTACTCTCCCCAAGTTAGGGAAGAACTCATTGTTCCATGTTTTTATTATAGTTAATAACTTGTAATTCTCCCAGTACCATCATCATACTTATAATTATTTGTTATGACTATTTTTCAATTTTTTTTATTTTAGAGGATAAACTTGACATTCTTATCTGATATACACTACTTGTCCGGCACAGAGCCTGATATCTAATAGATGCTCTGAATGAAAGTGAATCTGGTGGGTATAAGAAAAACCATACTGGCTCCAGTGTAACGACCATGATGCCCAAGGCACTACGGACACAGAAGCACAAGTGATCCACCCTTCTCACAAGTTTTCCTCTAAAATTCATACCAATAACTTAAGAATCCTATCTCCTAAACATTAGAACTTCTCAATTAAGTTCCCTGAAAGCATAATCAAACAAATAATGACAAGACAAAACAAGATAGTAAAGTGATTAAGAGCATGGACTTTGAAGCTAGACTGCCTGGATTTTAATCATGTCTCTAATTTCTCCAAGCCTCAGTTTTCACATCTACAGAATGAGCATAAAAAAATAACTTATAGTGTTTTTATAGGAATTAAAATGAAATGAGAAGATTCCTACAAATTTTACAGGGCCTTGCAATATTCCTGCTAAGAATGATGAAAAATACACACACACGCGCACGCGCGCACACACACACACACACACACACACACACACACAAAAGAACCTCTGTAAGTTGATCACCCAAGGGCCTATAACAAACTGGTCAACATACAGAACTGGGCCTGCTATACTGATGTATACATGTGATATGTGCCTGGTCTCTGAAAATTAGGTCAAGTTAAGGAAGTGGTCAATATAAGGTGGTCAACTATGGAGTCAATTGTGTTTAGTTTCAAATATTTGAACATACACACACACATTTTACAGGACCTTGCAATATTACTGCTAAGAATGATGAAAAATACACACACACACTTTTTTTTTTTTAAGACAGAGTCTCACTATGTCGCCCTCAGTAGAGTGCTGTGACATCACAGCTCACAGCAACCTCAAACTCTTGGGCTTACGTGATTCTCCTGCCTCAGCCTCCCGAGTATCTGGGACTACAGGTGCCCGCCACAATGCCCAGCAATTTTTTGGTTGCATTTGTCATTGTTGTTTAGTAGGCTCAGGCCGGGCTGGAATCCACCACCTTGCGTGTATGTGGCTGGCACCCTACTTACTGAGCTATAGATGCCGAGCCCACACACATTTTTTTTTTTTTTTTCATTCCATTGAGAATAAATGGGCTGGTTCTGGGGTATAGAAGGCATTCTATCTCATTGTCAGAATGTCTTTAGAAACAATGCTTTGTCTGGACTTCCAGGGAGACAGGCTTGATTAAGACAAGATATGTATGCATTACAGCAAAAGACAGAAAAAAAAAAAAAAAAGACCCAAGGTCGAAAAAGAGAAGAGAGCTAACAGGGAAGTGGCTTCAGCTTGAGCTCTAACACTGTCACACCCTTCTCACAGAACACAGAACCGAGGTGGGCCCAGGCTGGGTGGCAGTCCACTTCTTTCTGGAAGTGTGAGTGCTTTCTCCCTCTTTGCCCATTAGAAAATTTCACTAAGAAGTCAGCATTTTCCATTTCAAAGCCAGACATTTATTGCTATCTATCCAATGCCATTGTGTATATATGTTTTATAATTTCCAAATATACTTTTTTGAATAAAAGCTTCACAGTATATAATTCACATATAATTCAGTCTACCTGTTAGTAATGTGAGATTTTTTAAAGTTTTCGGTATGTTCATAGATGTGTGCAGCTGTCACAGCATCTTTATTAACTACCCCAAACATTCTGCATCCATAGGTGTCCCTCCACTTCTACACACCACTCACCCCAAGCCGTAGGCAGCCACTCGGCCACTTTCTATCTCTATGCATTTCCCTCTTCTGGACTTCTTTTCACTTACCTAATATATTTTTATTACCACATTTACTCCTTATGCTGTATTGCAAGGTTCTACGTGGCTTCAGAAGGATGTAACAACTTTGCTCTGACATTTTTCTTTCTCTGATAGAAAGAAATCACGGAAAGCAAAAAGGCTCCAGTTGCAGGCCAGTTTCTAGAACAATCTAGAAATTGCAGAAAATAGCTAGAAACAATTCATACTTTTCTGTGTGTGTGTGGGGAAATGAAGGGATGTGATAAAATAGTTACCCATCATCACGATTTTTTTTTTTTTTTTTTTTTTTTGCTTTTAAGACTGACACAGGTATACAAATGCTTAATACCTCACAAAGATTTTTCTGAAATGTGTTTAAGCCAGTCATTCTTTCACATAATATTAATTGAGCCATATAATCTATGCCAGGCACTATGCTTGACTTTTATCACAATCCTATGGTAGAAAGTTGGTCAGTATTATTATCCCATTTTTTTTCTTTTTTAAGAGTCTTGCTATGGTGCCCAGGTTGGCCTCAAATTCCTGGCCTCATGTGATCCTCCTCCGTTAGCCTCCCACACGGGTATTACTATTATCCCCATCTTAAAGACTGAGACGTGGAGAACTAAAGCAAATGGCCCTTTTGCAGCTCCTACACAGAAGAAGTATGTACATTGAATTTAGGTCTTTCCACTTTGCCATGTCTACTTCACATCATGTTACATTTTCTACCCCTAAACAACCAGATAGATCTTTTGGTATAAAGACTCTGTGTAAGAACTAACCCTACAAAGATTTAGACTCCTCAAGACCATTTTCACCAGCTACCTAACTATAGTTCAGCCGCTTTTACAAGCAACGGAAATGTTGCTCTGTTATAGATACCGCAGGTTTGAGTAGCAAACCTCGCACAAACAATCCCTTTTTTCTGGTTTGCTGCTTTCTCGGATTGTCCCCAATCCAGACAGGCTATTTGAGCTCTAGGATTTATCATTCTCCCCATTCATGTCTCAATACATAATACTCTCTCCTGGTTATTAAATCCCAGTGGGTTTGTTGCAAAATAAAAAAAAAAAAGACAAAAAAATCACATGTGATCATTTTACACAAAGAATCTCAAGCTAGATATTAGTTGGAGGAGAAAAAAAAAAGTTGAAAAGAACTGGCAATTTACAAGCTCAGCCCCCATCAGCAGTGCCGTGGCAACATCAGAGAAAGGTCTGGTCACCTTACCAATCATTGTGGTCTCTCCTGTGTTTAGGGAAGTGTGCTTCCAGGTCCACTGCTGCTTTCCTAGCTTTGAGGTGCCTTCGGGATGAAGGCACCCAGCACTTCCGTGAGGTTGTACCCATTTAACCCGGGGCAGGAATCATCTTCTGTGGTAAACAGGGCTGCCTATACGCAGGTTGGGTTCCCAAAGAGTCCACTGGCACAAGTCCTCTCTGAGGGGAAGTGGGGCCATGCCAGGCAGGGCTGCACTGATGAATCACTGGGCATGTCTTGGTACACTAACCTAATAGACTCCAACGGTGAAAGGCACCCCTGGTGCTGAGAAACCTGACCGTTCATAGTAAGGGGACTTTCTCCAGTACGGTTGTTGAGAAATCCAAGTGGTCTTGTCTGTTAGTAATATGCAGGCAGTATCTCATCCATTTAATTAACCCCCAGAGAGCTAGCCAAGGAACTGCTCCCATTACAAAATAATGGGTCCATCAGGCACAATTAGCACCCAAGTGAAACGTGGCAGTTTGTATGAAAATGATTGAAGTAAACAGTTCCAGGCCCTGAAAGAGTCTCCTTTCCTAATTAACCCTTAGAGGGCTAATCTGTTTGCCCAAACAAAACCTAATCTGGTTCCTTTGCCAACTGGCATGTTAGGGAAATGGTCTTTGCATCAGATCTTGCTACGCATGTCACTGGCAAGCAGAAATGACTAATCCCTGAAGACTTAAACCACAGAAGACTTTGAAAACGCCCAGCATTTGCTGAAGATTAAATTAAAGAGTGATTTGCCAAGGCATGAATAGAGAGAACAAGAATGAGTCCTACAAGGAGTCTTTGAAAAATCCAAATTCTTGGAAGCACAACATTCCTGTGCTTGCCACGTGAGGGCAACACATCCTTTCTTCTATCGGATAGCACCACAGAACCTAGTGTAATGCGTAGGAGAGTGCACACAGGAGGTGTGCTCGCTAAATTGAGTATGGTTTGCTTTGGAATGGGATTGGGAGAGATAAAACTGTTGATTTTTCTAGCCTCTAAATAAAAATAAATAAATAAATAGACAAACCACTGTCTCAAGATCAATTTTAAAAATCCAATTTTTGTTCTGTATTCTGATGAGATTTGTATTTGTTTTGATCATTGCTGTAGCTGCAGCCTGGTATAAAACAGGCTCTTCACAAATTACTTGTTGAATAAAACTAAAAGAGGCTACTGTGAATGAGAGCATGTAGAGTTTGGGCAAAGTCATCCAAAAGTACATCTTTACTAGTTAACCATAGTAAAAAAGGGCAAAAATTTAAATGTGAAAAATCGTGGTTGGGTTTTTATTACTTTTTGTGTTTTAAAGATAATACAGTATTCAGTAGAACCTCCATAGTTGATCACTTCTTTACATTGACCACCTCCCTACATTGACCTAATTTTCAAAGACTGGACATGCACAACATGTACGTATCAGGGCAGTAGGCCAAGTTCCTTATGTCGACCAACTCCATATGTTGACCAGTTTGTTGCAGTCCCTTGGAACTTACAGAGGTTCTACTGTATATATTTTTACTGCCTTTGTAAAATATTTATCTGTTAAAGCTCTAAGATAGTCAGATTTGCAATACTGTTTATTCAATAAGTGAAACTCTTCCATTAATCTTCTAATTTTAAGAATCTTCTGAGTAGTTGGGGTAGGCATGCAATAAGGTGTGATGGTGTAAGCCAGGGTTTCCTTACCTATAAAATGGGGACAAACACCACCTCCCTTTATCTATGTGTAGAGGGTCATTAATTATTACCAATTAATAATGCTAATAAAATTACTACCATAAATAAACTCAGCAATATTTGAATTTCTCACAGATACAGGAAACAACATTGACTTAGTTATGTGTAAGCATGCACACATTCATACGTGTATAGCTATAATATCTTCAATATATATCTTGATGACATAACAAAAATAAAATCTAGCCAAAGATGTTTTTCCTGGCTCTTGCTATGCCAACAAAGAACACATCAGCAAAAATACAGCAGTCTGATTTGTTCGAAGGCTCTGGAAGTCTTCAGGGTGGGAGACCCATCACTCTTTTACGTTAATTTACCCACTCTTTAA
Source organism: Loris lydekkerianus (assembly GCA_963574355.1). Taxonomy (NCBI): domain Eukaryota; kingdom Metazoa; phylum Chordata; class Mammalia; order Primates; family Lorisidae; genus Loris; species Loris lydekkerianus. Next base: position 9,351 of record CAUYPK010006408.1, read on the forward strand.
CTCAATGAAACTTACTGACTGCATATCGCAGGAGGAGCCTGAATTTTCTCTATAACTTTGATTGTCAGATCATCTGACACAAATCACAGTCATATTTGTGATCAGGAGGAGAAAATAAAGTTTGGGAATCTATTAGTGGTCAATTTCTCTTTCATCTGGGCCAAGGAATACTGACATGTTGGCTTTTATTTCCTTACTTGGCATAGATACTTAAATCTATGTTCAGGGGTGATAGCACGGCAATCACAGTCTAAGGCCATGATCTCATGCCTAGAGGAAACACTTCTCAGCTGAGCTCCTGTTAGTCCCAAAATTGCATGATGATCTCAGCCCCTGTGGGGCTTTCCTAGGTGGAAACCTTAGCTTGGAGAATGGAATACTCCTGAGGATTGAACCAGGTCCCTTCCCACACCAGGCTCAAGAGTCCTGGGGTTATTCTTCCCTTACTGAACTGCCACTAAATGATAAGATTTAGGCAGAGGAAAAATTTATATCACTCTGGAATTCTATCCTCTAAGACTGATAATCTTTAAAATATAAAAGGATCTCAAAGAAACACATCTGGTTTCTGAATGTCAAATCTGCTTAATATTCCTGAGAGTCAGGCTATGCTGTCAATATAATCTGAGCAATAATGTGTTATTCATGTTTCTCTGAGGACATCAATGTCTTTGCTTACTATTCTTACTATACTTCAGAATAATGGTACTTAGTGAAGCACTTACTTCTTAACTTCTATCATGTGCCCAGTGAACACAGGTTTACATTCAAAAGCCTAGTTTAAAATTCTACACCTTGTCACAAACCTTCTTTCAGATATTTAAATATGATTTAGGCCTCTCATCTTATTATTTGCTTAGTAAGTAATATCTGAAGATACAGAATATGTACCTCAGTCCTCTTATTTTATGTAATATCTCACATTTTATTAATGTTTAACAATTTACAACACAGACTTCTTTTATTATCACAACTATGCTAGAAGGTAGATATGTTGGGCTTTCTAATATTCACCTTAGAGATAAGGCAATGAAGAATCAGAGTCTGAGTTGCCATAGGCACCCACTGCAACCTAAGTCCCTTCATATACAAGTTTAATTCTTTCCATTATGTCTTGAATTTATGAGTAAAGCTGATCTCAGGAAATATATTGAACAACTTTGCAGCACAGCACTTTTAAGCAACAATTCTTTCTCTGGAATGACTGAAGTTTCTGTCCTCTCTACAGTGCCTTTGTTTGCCTTTTGATTGGATTCCCAAGTTGCTTAGACTTTATGACATTACATTATGTCTATTCATTCATTTATGTATGCATGCCTACAAGTTGTCTTAGTGGGGGCTGCCTAACAGAATACCATAGAGTGGTGGCTCAAACAACAGAAATGTATTTCTTATAGTTCTGGAGTCTGGAAAGCCCAAGATTAAGGTACTGTCAAGGCAGACTTCATTCTCAGTCTTCTCTTGGCTTATAGGCAGCCACTACCTTGCTGTGTGCTCATATAACCTCCTTTTTGTGTGCACATGGGGAGAGAAAGACAGCAAGCTCTCTGCTGTCTCTTCTTATAAGGGTGCTAATCCCATGATAGGGGCCCACTCTCATGACTTCATTTAACCCTAATTACCTCTCAAAGGTCTCATCTTTGAATACTATCGCATTGGGGCTAAGACTTCAATATGTGAATTTTGGGGAATATAAACATTTAGTCCATAGCACATCCATTCATTCATTCCATACTAATCATTTTACACTTAGTAGTAGTAACTTTTACTCATTTAGCAGTGAACAAAGGAGTTCTTTTCCCTATATATCATACTTATTTTGATCTGCAGAAAAATGCTTTAAAATAAAAAAAGCAGAAATTCTTGTTTTCATCTTATATATCAGGAATCAGAGTGTCAGAGGGGGGAAATCAATTTTGATCTTGATTTTAATTCCAGACTTTTGAGTTCAAATCCAATACTCCGTATCTCACACAATAAGGTATTATGAGGGATACAAAATCATTCATTTATTCATCTATGCAAAATACACAGAGAGCCTACCATGTGCGCACTAGAGTTACTACAGGTACAGCAGTGGACATAACATGCAGACTCATACTATCTTTTTGAAGTTTATATTGTAGATCTTTTGTCTCCAGAAACATATGGTTTGGAGGAAGATGTGCACAAAAACTCCAGTAAATGGAAGAAGAAAATGAAAATCCATTTGATCAATAAAGCAAAGAAATGCAATAGAATCTCAAACATGCAGACTGTGTTAGGTATGCAATATGCAGGAAAATCTTCCCAGGGGGAGAAGCCCTGGGGGTGAAGTTTGAAGGATAGATAAAATGAAGATGTGCACAACAAAGAGAAGGACAGGGTTCACTGGACTGTTAGTTCCTTGAGGGAAAGAATTTGTTCCCTCTCTTGTATTAAGGGCCTAGGACGGAAATTGGCATGTAGTCAAGTATTTGATATTTATTGAATTAAAAATAGATCACTCCGATCCCAGAAATACCACTAAGGCACTCTGAAGGAGAGGAGGCACAGCTCCAGCTGTATCTATGGAGTTCTTGTTGGAAAAGCATGTTGGCTAATGATTTTAACCCAAAAACCAAACAGAGAACTCTGCTTGAAGTAGAGAAAATGTCTCAACAAATTCTATTTTCTTATTATTTCAGGACTCAGACTAAAGACTGTTTTGTATTCAACCCACAGATCAGGTTTTGATATTCTTTTTAAATGCCTTTCTCATACCACTCCAAAATGGAATTTCAGTTTTTCCAGAGTTTCTGACCCTTCAATCTCACCAGATTTTCTGGTGAGAAAACACGTTCTATTTACCCCAGGAGCATACTAATAGCAACATTTAGAACCCAGGTAGCCCAGGGAGCATCAGGAAATGCTGAGCATCAGCATTTCTATGAGGTTGAGCTCATAGAAAAGGTCAGAGACATTCAAATCATGCAGTCTTCCTGTTTGTATAGACTGCTGGTTGTTCTCAGGGGACTCCCATCAGAGGAGGTTAGTGGTGAGGCAACACAATAGTTTGTTTTAATTGCCAGAAGGCCACACAGAAAGTGAAAGCTCTTCCAGCAAGGGCTACTAAGTGTGGTCAGTGTACTACAAAGTTATGCAACAGAGAAGAGGCAGCTGACAAGCCGGCTGCAAACTAGTGGGCGAATGGGCAGGGCTGAGCAGCATGCTTAGGGGGACAAGCAAAGGTAAGTCCGTGTTCTTTAACATCACAGAGCTGTCAGGCCAGGCTCCCTTTGACCTAAACCTGAGGAGACATGCCACCTACGAGAATCATTCCTTTTAGATGGTTTTTAGGACCCTTTTCTACCAGCCATTTTATAAGCAAAGCTGCATGCTCACATTGCTCATTCCCCCAACCACAGTTAATGAATCTGTCAGAAATTGAGTCATGAAGGCAACATTTTCCTTGGTATTGGCTGGAGTTCCCTATTTAGAGATGGCTACAAGAAGTTGGGTTTCTCTTTCCTCTTTTATCCTTTTGATGATCAAGTTTATCTGAATTTAGTTTATAGATAGCCACGAGACCCCTACCAAAAATCAAAACATAGAAACAAATATCAGGGTGCGTGTGCACACACACACACACACGCATGATTGTTTAGCCTTATTTATTTTCTATTCCAGTCTTAATTCCCAGGATGGCTTATTTACCCACAAACAAAAAATGACAGAGAGTTACACTGACAAAATAGGGATAACCTTGTTTCTACTTTAATTTATATGACATGGTAAATTATTTGTAAACTTTGATATTGTAAACATTACAAGTCAAAGTCACTCTGATTAAATTTTACATCTACCGTACAGTTATTATGTGCCTGGTATTGTATGACCATCAACCAGAAGTGTTTTGAAAGTATATAGCGGAAGATGAGGTGTTTTAAATGTCTACCCAGCCCCCTTGCACTATGTCCTGAGTTACTACAGGAGCACTGTTTTACTACAAAATTGTAGTAGCACTGTAGCACTGTTTTACTACAAAACTATTCCGCATTACTTTTTAGGAGGTGCCAAGAAACGCCCATCCATCTGATTAACATCCAGATTCAGGTAAGAAGAGTCATAGACACAGCCACAGGAAATTCAACCATCTTTACAAACTGAGTACCAATATTCCTCTCATGAAATCATCTAAGGGTGACACTTCCTTGCATGTATTTATAACAGAAATTTAGAAATTTCAAGATGCATATTCCATCTTTGTTCAAGCACATTTGAAAATCTACTGCTATTTGTGCTTTGGAGTTGGGTGAGGAGTCTATTGTACTAAGGCTATAAGATTTAAGTGCTGGTCCCCCAGCTCTCAACAACTATTGCCAACCAAGTTTTTAGTCATATTTATAACACTGGTATAACACAGTACAGAGTAGGCCAGGTTCTTTCTCATTTCTCTTTATATCTTTTTAACATGGAAACTGCAACAATACAATCATTATACTTTTCAACTGTTAGTACCTTTTCAATTGCTCTGCTACTGTGTACTTATTTATTCTATTCTCGCTGACAATTACATTTTCTATATAGATTTCTCTAGTGCTTACCACCTTCTGAAGTTTTTGTATTTTTCTGAGTTTTCTCCAGATGCACTTAAATTTCCACATTTATAAACATACAAGCTAACTTTTATCAAATTCGTATTTGTGACAAGAGCCCCTAAAAGCACACTATATGGTAGGTATCCTATCGCCACTTAATACATAAGGAAATTAAGTTCTAACGATATTGTGTACTTCACCAAAAGTTAGCTAATACATGAATGATAAAAACTCAGGTCCATCTTGTTATAAAGCTTAAGCTGTTTCTGTGCTGCATTTTCTTCATTCTGATAATAAATATAAATGTAGATGTGAATGCAGATGTAGATATAAGATATATTGTTGAATTGTATTTGTTACTACAAAGTGAAAACAATAAAGTCAATAATTCATTAATAAAATGACCATATGAGTTTGAGCAATTCAATTCTCAATGTAGTTGTATCAATAAGATACAACATGCAATTTAAGTCTTTAGAAAATGTATGTACATATAATGGTCTGGTTAAAACATAGAAGTTGTTGTCATAAGAAATGCCAATCCTATCTTCATCTTCTTCCCACATGTAAGTAACTTACCTATAAATTCACTCTCTTCTATTCCCTCACCACAAAGCATGACTTATCCCAGATAAATAAAAAAGAATGCCAACTCTTTCTATCTTCCTATTCGTGTGCTGTGTCTGGTAGATGTACCTGTACAAAATTTGTATTTATGGGCACAGTTCATGTCTTGCACACAATATGGACAGAATTTGGAAGCTCTCCTTCCTTACTCTACATTCTGGGACCTATCCTCCCTAAGAAAACACAGCTACGAGCACATCTGTCAACCTTCCTCTTCAGGGGTGTTCCCAGGAGGTAGCCATGCAGGGGAATATTAAGTAGCCTCTGCACTTGTTTGTCTAGGGACGTGTTCCATCTCTGAGTTTTAGCACAAACCAAAGCCTTCAAAAACCCAACCACATCGCTTCCGTGGTAAAATGACTGCTCTGTACAGAGATGAATCTTGACAAAATACTTCACCTAGACAATACCCGTCAGGTCAAAAGGTTTACTGCAATTCCTTGGGAGTGAAGAATCATACATTGCTTCCCTATAGGACTTCAAAATATTCCATTTCTTGACTTGAGCTTTTAAACAATAACCACTGGGTAAAAGAAGCAGAAGCCTTTGTTGTGATTTTTTTTTTTTTCTTTTTATTACTAGGAATTAAGGTGGGAACATAGAAAATATCTTTTCTTCACTTCCTCTGTATCTTCCCTCGTATAAAATGCCCCAGGGTATCCTAAAACATTATTGCTGAGGGACCAGGAGTGGTTCTGTGTTTTAATATATCTGTGGCTGGGCCACTTAATGACCAGAAAGGGCAGAAATGGAGTATTCGTGGTACACGGACAGCACGACACACCATCGGGGGTCTGCTCTCTCAGTTCCATTCAGGCTTGTCTTCTGCTCTTCAATGATCATGAATTGGTTTGGTCTTTACTTGAACTCTTTTGGTCTTGGACTTGGCTTCTTAGCATCCCAATTCATGACATCTTCGCCAGACACCTTGGTTCTGGCCTCAACTGACCTGGACCTGAACGGGCACTAACTAGGTGGTGTGTCCAGAGAATCCACATCCAATACTCTTCCTGACCACCCAGTAGGCTTCTCTCAGGTTTACCAGCATTTAATGGGGAAATAATACATGAAAGTCTAACTCTTCCTTAAACATAAGGCTACCCTTTATTAACTGGGCATCTTCAAACCTATCACTTAATTTCTCCAAATTTGTTTCCTTGTTTGTTAAATGAGGATGGTGATAACTGGCCTGCCTGGCTTTGCTGCAGGGGTCCTATGAGTTCATACATATATAGGAATGGCTTTATACACTGCAAAGTGCCCCATATGAAGTTAAAACAAACAAAACAAAACTTTTTCAGATTAGTTCTCTGCTGCCCTCTCCTGGCTTCAGTTTCCATAACTATGATTTAACAGTGGGAATTAACCCTTGACAGCTTTAGAGACTGGAGCAGTGATAGGAGAAGCCATTTTAAAAATGTATACTCTTTTTCATAAACATACATATATATAATATATAAGCCATATAAATTGGGTAAGGTTCACCTAAAGTGTATTCACATTTAGAATCTACCTCTTCTGAATTTTTTTTCTATTTAGATTTTTTTGTCTATGAGTTTTTCCATTCAACCTTTGTGCCAGTATTTAACATTTTTGACGGAATTGTTCTTAAAAGTGTGCTCAATAATTGTCTCCAGGATATTATTCCAAAATATCAGTATCCATTACACATGTCTGATGCCAGGTCCTGAGCGTAACAGAATACACCAATGAAAAGACTCACATTTTTACTTTAAATGATTGCTTGACTGGAACATTAAGGGAACTCTGTTGTCCAGTCATGCCACCAAGAATAATAACTAACTTTGTTCATGATCAGGCTATGGCAACTGTATCGCAACTGGTCCCAGGCAACAGCTTAAAAAGGTGCCAACAATTGCAAAGCCTGCCTTGATTTTAGAGAAGATCAAATGTGAAAAATATGCATCCTGGAACTGATATATTTACACCATATAAAGTATGTTTATGATATATGATGCTATAAATATATATTTATCATATTTATATATAATATACGAATGTTTCCAAAATGCTAAAAGAATACCTACATTAACAAATAGGCATCATTTGCATATTATTGAGTCATTCGCATCATTATTGAAGCTTCTTTTGAAGGCCATTCCTTTCTCTCACTCTCAGAGGTTATTAGCATTGGAGAACTTTTTATCATTCCCTGGCATTCTTCATAGTTATAATACATATGTATGTACCTTGAAATATTGTTTAGTTTTGCATATTTTAAAATTCTATATAGAGTATCAAAGCACATGTATTATTCTCACACTTATTTTTTCCACCTAACATACTTTTTATGAGATTCATGCTGATATAAGTAGCTGATTCTTTTACTTTTTGCTATTTAGTAAGCACTGAACCAAAACTTTTCTTTTTTTCTAATAAGAGAAATGTTTATCTTTTTATACTTCTATTGATGAACAATTGTACTATTTCCAGTTTTAACTGTTACAATTAATGGTGTGCATTTATTCTGCTGTATATGTGCAGCACTTTTTTGTAGATTATGTATCTAGGAAAAGAATTGCTAGGTAATTAAATATGCACATCAGTAACATTACTGAATAATTTATATGAATACTAGAAATCTATTAAAGTACTTCTTTCTCCACAGCTTCACTAAGACTTGCTACTGTCCTACTTTAAACCTATTTCCAATATGGTAGGTATAAAACAGTATCTTATGACAGTATGTATTTGCATTTTCTGAATTAAAAATGAAACTGAATATTTTTTCATGTATTTGTTGGCCTGTTGAGTTTCTGTTCTGTGGAATGCCTGCTTATTCTTTTGAGTTTTACTCCCCTTCCTCTTTTTGGTAGCTTGTCTTTTCTCACTGATATGAAGAAATTCTTTATATATAATGGATACTAATTCCCTTTTGGTTTTATATGTTACAAATATGTTCTATTTATTTGTGGCTACTTATCTTATTTTTGATTTTTTTTATGAATAGTTTATAATTTTAAGGTAGTTAAATTTGTCCATGTTTCTTCAAGATTTTTGTGTCATGTGTGGGTTAATTTGAGATAAAATCCATTTTACCCCCATACAGATTTACAGTTGTTCCACCTTTACCTATTGAAAGTCTTATCTTTTCCCCACTGATCTGCAATATTATGTCTGCCATATGTTCCAAGGTCTATTTGTCTATTCCTGTACCAGTGTGTCATGTTTTAATTACTATTGTTTTTAAATTGTTCTTTAATATCTACTACTACAATTATCCCCACATTTTCTTCTTCATAAATTAGCTTTTACTGATCTTTTGTTTTCCTATATGATTTTAAGATTATATTGGGATTTTAACTGAAAATGTGTTTGGCTGATCATGGTTTTTTTTTCTCATTTCTTTATCTCCTGGTTTGGCATTTATATCACTCATGCTATTCTGTTAAATGATATCATTGCCATTCAAACTTGCATATGGAATAAAGTCTAAAGTTAATCAATATCTTTAACCTCCTCCCAAACAGTGAAAAGATCTTATAGCATTTTAGTTCTTATCTACTCTTAACTACAGTTTTTTGATATTTTATCTCAAGATTTTTCTTTTTTAGTTCTACAAACTAGACATTATGATATTTATTTTAAAAAGACATTGGTTTAAATCTCTGAACAAACCTGTTTTGCTCACTTTCCCTTTTATCACCTCAGATTTTCTCTGATACTAATTATTTCCTTCTAAAATATTTTCCTTAGAAGTAAAGATCATTTGATGGTAAACTCCGGGTTTTATTATTTTTTTAATTTTCTGGAATTGCATTGAATGATGAAGTGGTTTCGAGAACCGTTCTCTGGTCCTTGAAAATATAGTTTCATTTGGTTTAAGATTTTAGATCGACAGCTATCTTTAGAGCACATTGTAGAAGTGTACTGTAGAAGACTCCACAATTGCTGTTGAAAAGTTACCTGTCAAACTCATCGCTGATGTTTTCTACATGAGTCATCTTTTCCCCTCTGGGTTCTTTCAACAGAGAAACCAAAGGATTCATCCTTGAAATTCAAATGGCTGCTCTTTTTTTGTTTTAGTTTCCAACAAAAGACATTGGAAATTGTGTAATGAGGCTAGAAATGGGAATATGTCATGAGAGCAGTAAGTAGCTATACTTTTCGCTAACATTTTTGACATGACTTAACAAAGTTTGATTGCACAGCTCAAAGGTTTCTACCCCATATGAGACTATAGTGAGTGATTCTAAGACAAAACATTTTGGCAATTTGTATATGTTACTGGAAAAAAAATCTGAAATCACAAGAACACCGATAGTCTCTGAAGCATCAAGATGTGTTCCCATTAGGTAGTATATAATTACTACTTGCTTATAGAAAGCACAAGTGTTTTGCCTATAAATGAAACACCTCAAAATATTAGATAGCAAGTAAATGTTGGGGAAGGTGCAATAAAGAGATAGAATGTATTGACTATCATTAATTCATTTCCCAAATATTATACATCAAAATATATCTTCATCAACCCAATTGTTCACATTTTGTATGCTATCCTGTAGCAAAGGATAGGAGTTGGACAGCTTATGAATCTGTATTTATGTTCCTTTCATACTTGTCAATTTCATTAGTATATTTTGCACTCATGGATTCATTCGTTCACTTAAAAATATTTATGAAGAGCTTCTGTGTTCGGGGGACCCATGTTCCTACCTAATTACATGAATGAAAACCATTCCCTTATTTCTTTTACAGAGAGAAAACAAAAACTCTTAGGTTATAAAGGCAGTCACAACACAAGTGTCCTATTTAATCACCATTGGGGAAGAATACTTTTGTTAAAATATTAACTAAATTGAGTAGAAGAGATGCAAAAATGAAAAGAATAAAACCTACTACAGTTTTACCCAGTGATTTTTAAAAAGCATTTTTAAGAAAATATAGAGGAAAAAAGATAAAGCAAAGAAAGAAAAAGAGTTAAAAAATAATGAAAAAAATAAAGACATTTATTTATTTATTTATTTTTGAGACAGAGTCTCACTATGTCACCCTCTGTAGAATGCTATGGCGTCACAACTCACAGCAACCTCAAACTCTTGGGCTTAAGTGATTCTCTTGGCTCAGCCTTCCAGAGTAGCTGGGACTACAGGTGCCTGTCACAATACCTGGCTATTTTTTTGGTTGCAGTTATCATTGTTCTTTAGCAGGCCCAGGCTCAAACCTGCCAGCCTCGGTGTATGTGGCTGGCACTCTACTCACTGAGCTACAGGTGCCAAGCCACATTATTTATTCTTAATCTGATGATTAACCACATGCTTAATTTTCAGCTTCTTCCCTTTGTCAAAATGAATCAACCCCATCACTCCTTGGAAAGAAAAGAACAGGTCTGTTTGGATGATTAAGTCTCAGGTCTAGAGAAAGTCTTGGTTGTAATCTATCTGCCACATTTGAGATATGGTTAAGTAGTGGTTAAAGATGCGTACTTTTTAAAACTTAAACATGTTTCTTAACTAAAAATATGCTGGTAATATATTTTCAGAGAAAAATATAATTCCTTTACTCCTGCTCTGAGTCCATTGTCTCTGCCAATAAGGCTGATGATCAGGCTGGTAAGAAAGAGGCACATTTGGTGAGAGGATATTGAAGATCAATAAGATGAGTTAATTCCCAGGAAGTGGATTTCTCCCACCCAGGTGGACCTGCAGGCCTGCAGGGAAACTGAATTGCTGTCAGTGGGCGTTTGAGGAATATAGAGAGTAAAATAGGTGCTCACAGGCTGATTCGGACAATATCTAGGTTTAAAAAATAACAAAACTCTTAGGGAACGCTTAAAGCCACTTCTAAATTTGATTTTACAATATGCTATTTTTGAAAAAGTATTGATGAGCAATTAGAAAAGAGGAGTGATTCTAGGAGATGTCACATATTCCATAAGAACAATTTATGTTATACTGACCCCACTTTATTTTGGGGTAAAATCACTAGACTCTTTGAATAGTGAAATATTATAGACAGAGTAGGAGAATATTTTAGCCTCATAATTTGTAAAACAAAATGGAGGTAAAAATACTGAACCTGTATTTTCATCTTTATAATTTGGTAGATACATAACTGATGGTACCCAAAGAGAGATGTGATACATCCCTGGTGAAATGGAGGATCCCTTCAGATTCTCAGTTCTTCTCTGACCAATATTTTTTATTAAGACATAGGTGAAGACATATTTGCTAAATTTAAAGATAATAAGAAACTGGAAAGAATGCTATTATGTTTTATAGCAGAATCAGGTTTAAACACAATCACTGCCTAGAAAAATGAAATTTAATACAGATAATTGGAAAGTATAACACTTGAATATGAGCAAGGCTTATTAAGTAAAATTGAACAACTTAGCAGATAAAAACATGGGGGTTGTAAAAAAGCATATTTAATACAAGAAGGTGCTGATAAAAAGCAACAATTCTACTGGCTATACTCTGAAAAACCCAGGAAGGACTTGGTCAATACACTTTAACATGTCAAAGGCATTGTGGATCTTTTCTTTTCTTTTTGAGACAGACTCTCACTATGTCACCCTGGGTAGAATGCCCCGGCATCATAGCTAACAGCAACCTCAAACTCTTAGACTCAAGCAATCCTCTTGCCTCTGTCTCCCAAGTAGCTGGGACTTAGGCACCCATCATAATGCCTGGCTATTTTTTAGAGACAGGGTCTCGCTCTTGCTCAGGCTGGTCTGGAACTCCTGAGCTCAAGCCATCCTCCCATATTGGAATACAGGAGTGAGCCATCATGCCTGGCTGACCATTTCTTTTTATTTCAGATTTTCCTCACTTTCTTTTCAGTTGTTCTAAAAGAACAAATAATACTGTCCAATATTTACATTACTACTTTATGATTTTAAAGTCTAGGCTCTCTTCCCTCCATCCCATATACTTTTCATTTGGTTATGAGCATACTGAGTGAGCATAGTCATTTACCAGATCCCTTCCATGGCACATAGTACCCCTTATCTATGAAAAGACAGCTATAATTGTTTTTATCCAGGATAGATATCAACTCCTGGTGGTTGAATTGCCCCAAGCTTCATTATAAGTCCCAGTTATTTTCTCCCTTTATATGCTCCCCAGGTGACATCATTCAGTTCCAAAATGTTCAATGCCATTTGTATGATGATGTCTTTCAAAGTCACATCTCCATTGCTGAACCATCTCCATGATCTCAAGATTCACTTGTCCTGCATCTTGAACATCTTCAGTTCCATGTCACAGCTCCAAATAGACCACATTTCCCCAGATACTACCTTCTAACCTGTTTAGCTGTCATCATGTTGAAGAAAATTGGAAACATTTTTCCCCAAAAATATATTTCTTTGACATATTTTGAGATGGCTGCCATGTGTCTTACAGATAGAAATAATATTGAAGACCTGTCTTATGTGGAGGGAAAATTTACTTTTGTAGAGAATTTGTATTAATACAACCAGGTCTATCCTTACCTGATGTAGAGAAGAGTAACTAAGAGCCTGACACTTTAAAAGGTCTGACAAGAAACATTTGCCATTTCTTTTTGAGGGAGGCTCCATGTAAGGTTAACAAACCACCTTTGCTATCTAGTCACCCTCTGACCTCTCTCGCCCCAAACCTGGTTTTCTGCTTTCAAGCCTCCCCCCCCACCAATTCTTTAAAAAATTCTGTGCTTCACTGAGAAATTGAATCTTTATTCTGAGGATTCCTGTATATATACATACAATAAAATAAATTTGCATTTTTTTCTTCCTATTAATCAATCTGTCTCACATCAGTGGTTTTTCAGAGAACCTCAGTGGGCACAAGAGCCTTTCCTCCCTACAATGCTACATCTTAGTAAATGGCATCATCCTCAACTTGGTTGCTGAAGAGAAAAATCTGGGTACGGCTCTTGTCATCTGGCCATCATCAATACTATCGGTGCTACCTCCAAAGTACCTCCTGTGAATAACCCTGTATGTCCATCTCCACTGCTTTACCATAGCCTAAGCCACCAACATTTCACATTATTTCTAAAGCCTTCTATCGGCTCCCAGAGTTCCCTGTGCCTCCAACAGCACATACTTCAAACAGTAACCTAATTTGTCTTTCAGAACACACGTGAACCAAAATAAAATCTTAATCCCCCAATTGATTGAATGGGTCCCTTCTTGGCTAAAGAGACCCCAGAGAAACCCTAAGCTGAGTTGCTAGCCAAAACCTAGACCAGAGTGTGGCACGTAGTAGGCACTCAACAAGAACTGTTAAATGACGGATTCTTAAATTTCAATAAGTGTGTACCATAAATCAGTTAAGACAAAAACTGATAGCAGATACTTTTAGCTTTAATGAGAGGAAGCTATGAAAAGAACAGGAAAATTGTGAATTCCTGAAATAAAAAAGACATCAGTGGTTGGAAGACAAGAAATGGGGTAGGGTATGTGTGGCAGCCTGGAACAGAAGAGGACTTGCACTTTTCTTCAGGAATTGAGAATAATACTACAAAGCAGGACTTCTCAAACTTAGCATTATTGACATTTGGGCTGGATAACTCTGTTGTGTGGGCTGTTCTGAGTATTGTAGAACATTTAACAGCATCGCTGGCCTTTGTCCACTAGATGCAGCAGTAACTTCCTAGTTGTGACAACCAAAGGTATCTCTAGACATTGCTAAATATCCTCAGTGGGGAGGAGAGCCAAAATCGCCTTTGGCTGAGACTCAATCCTACAAAGGATTTTCACATTCACATTTAATTACACCAAATTATTTGGAATTAATCTCCTCTTCTGATGAATCATTGCAAAAAACCTTAAAAAGAAGATAAAAGAAAAATACGTGCCTAAATTTTAGAGTTGGCTATGGCTTTCATGATGGCATGAAACAGGAATGTTTATCTGGCCCAATTGTAAAATTTCAGCCTTAAAAATAAGAGTATTTTATTCAATTTCATGGTAGCTTCAAATGCAAAAACCTAGAGAGGTTTTATGGAATTATGGATAGAGAATGGGCTCCATAGATAGCTGTTTTAAATCTCAGCTCAGCTGCTTAACTCATTGTGTGACCTTGGTGGGTTACTCAATGGAGCTGAACATGGGTTTTTCCTTCTGTACAGTAGGAAATGCAATCCCTATATTTTAGAGGTGTTGTAAAGATTAAATGAAGTAATGCATGAAAATAGTCTATCTTGGTGTATAACATAGCACAGACTCTCTTTGAATGGTAACATTTTTTTTTTCTTTTTATGTCACACATAAATAGCTATTCCAAATGTTCACTATGACATGGAATCAATACACAGTGAAAAACATGAAGGGAAGGCCTGCACTATTTCCATGCATGTAGACTTTGACAGGAGTCAAGTATCAATGATGGTACTGTTTTCTGATGACACACTGGACTTCTCGATCATAAAAACCTTCTTAGTTAGGTCTGATCCTGTGTGCTTGACATGTGCAATCACACTCTCAACTTCAATTTGTCGAGGTAGGCCTTCCTGCCAGACTAGGTGGGGGTGCTCCTACATCACCTCAGCTTTCGAAACACATCAAAGGCAAAACAGAAAATCACCTTCTGAAACCATATTAAGCCAGATGAAACTTCAGAGCTATCATCTTTAATTGCTGAATTTGAAAAACCTATCTTAAATTGGGAATGGAATCTTCAATCATATCAGCACAGGTATGATAACAGGTCTGTGGCTAATTCGGTATGATTCTGAACTGTCAGCTTACAAAAAAATCTTGATATTGATGGCCTGATTAAAGGTCTGGCCTCTAACACTATCTGAGCATGAAAATGAGTCACATCTTAATACAATTTTTTCATTCCTACAAAGCTGTATGTTTTCTGGCTATAAATCATGGAGATAGAGTTTGGGAAGGGATTTGCAATGAGACATTTTGGAGATAGCAGTAAATAAATGGACAAATAATAGAGCCTCTGAAAGCTTTAACAGGGGCTTTCAAAGCCATTATTATTTAGTTTCTCTAATCCAAATTGTATTGTTATTTTTTTAAGCGAAGAACTATTCTCCACTTCATAATTGGGCATAACCCAGTTACAGAAAGAAAACGTTATCTCTCTCACTCTTTCTTTCTTTCCTTTTCTCTCTGGATCTCTTTCTCTTATTCTGGTATTTTCTGATTTTCAGAGTTTCCTCTTTATCTGGATATTCCTGCCATTTCATCATTCTTCGTTTGGGAAAATAAGCCAACATCCTACACCCAAGTGTGCATTCATTGAAGGCCTGTGTTTGTGAGTTCCAATTTTACCTCTGGTATCATCTTAATGACTCACACTGATCACTCACACTCCCACCTGCAGTCTACTTTGCTACTCCCATTGCACCAATATTTACCTCTGTTTTAGTCCACAATGTTATGACTCATTACTTCCTTCACTGCTTTGCTCACGCTTGCTGAACTGAAAGTACCTCTCAGATTTAAATGCCTATCTCCAAGAGTTGGATTACGTGCATTACTAAATGCCATGTCTAAAAAAACCAAGATTCTCACACACATCTAGTGAGCACAGAGACATATTCCCATAAGCAGAAAGTCTGAGCACTTGCCCAGGAAAGCCGTGGTCTGAGCCCACTTTGCCTCTGTGCCAAGGCTCGGTTGCTCTGAGGAGTGATCAGTCTTCATGAGTGTCTCTGCCAGAGGGTGATGGAGGGAGCCTCCTTCAATAAGATGCTTTCATTTTAATTATGAAGACGCTCTCCTTCTGAGTGTTCAGATGGCAAGAAAACAAACGCTACTGCTTCCTCATCATAAGTTGACTATTACAGATTATCTATTATTCAACAGGCACAGGGGCCACCACACTCTAAAGTTTCCTTTGCAGCATAGTTCAGGAAAAGCCAGGAATCGCACTTCTCAGAGTCTCATTCTCTTTATGGTTCTAAGTTAGATTTGGCCACTGTGAAAATTAAATAAAGTACCACATGTGAAAGGCCAAGCCTAATTCCTGGCACAGAGACAGTAGCTAATTAAACTGGAGTGTTTTTCTCTGTCTTTTTCAGTGATGGATATGATACCACATTAAGGGCACAGATACCAAATCTAATGAATTTATAACCTTGAGAAGGGCATCAGCTATATTCATTAATCAACAGCGATTACTTTTTTCTTGAGAATGCTAACTATAGGAATTGCAAAACCTGGACATGACCTAGTATGAAGTCAAAGTGTGTATGGGCTAAAAAAGTAGTTGAGAGGACATATGTGTTGAGAAATTCGTATAATAAGAGTAATTGTAAACTGTATATGTCACATCAAGATTAGGATCCATTTATTAATTCACTAGTAATTATTGTGCTGTCATTTTAGTGTGTTGTGCATATCTTCCTAACTTCTTGGCCCTTAGAGTACAATCTGATGAAATATTAATTAAAAGAAACTCCGTGCATTCTGAAAGAAGGGGGACGGAGAACGCAGCCCTCACAGCATGTTTACTGTGCTAAAGAATCTGTTACAATGTGATTTGGGTGTTACATTGTTTCTAAAGGAGATAACCTTTTTGGTACCAGAATCATCCTAATTAAACTCTTTGTTTTCTTTGGCTTTTAAAAAGAATTTAAAAGCAGCATTCACTCAGCATGTGTATCACACTTCTAGGCACTGAGCTCCCACAGGACAGCTCAGAACAGGAGGGTAGAAGATGAGTAAAATATTTGTAATAAAACAAATTGGATAAATCTCAATCTGAAGAAATAACCAAATAGATATCAATCATATATGCTCAAGTGAAGGAAATAAATTACGGGTAAACAGACATGTAGCATGTGCCAGGTGCTTTTCAATAGTACCCCAATTCCAATTCCTCAAATAAGATATTTTGTTCCAAACCTGTAAGGAGATGTTCTTATTCCTATAGGCTCATTTTGTCCAAGGCTATACAATAGTAGGTGAAAAGGCTAGAATCTGTTTTCTGACTCTAGATCCTGTTTATTTATCCTATAGTATTTTATACACCCCCCACCCCAAATAAAGCACAATGAAACTCTTTTGATTCGGTTTGTAAAACCCAAGGCATCGACTTGTACATAGTAGATGCTTCATCTAGTACTCCTGGTCCTGTTGAGTCCAGGGGCCAGGAAGTCGGCATAAATAATTTCCCTGGGAATCCAGAAAACCAGTAATTGTGGTAGACTTGAAAAGGCTCAGGGGCCTTGGAGGAGAGGTTCCTTTCCAGGAGCAGGCATACTGACCTATAGCTACCACTGACTTACCTATTCCTGATGTCTTCAAAGTCTTTGTGGTTTACAAGTATGATGAAGGCCATGGCTTGGTATATTTTCTGAGGGCCTCAGGGACACTACAGCTGGCTTTAAACTGAGTAAGCAAGCAAAGTAAGATCTTTTAGCATGGATAAAATGCATTTCTGATTAAAAAAAATGGGAAATTCAGGAATTAAAAATATTTCTAATTCAGAAATTGAGCAGTAGTCTCAATTGACGAATCCCTGTCTAGTGGGCACTTCATGAGAAGGATCAAGATAGCAGGACTCGTCTGGGACAGATAAAGTCCCCAATGTGGAAACGGAAATATCCAATAATGATGTGTGGCCGAGATACAAAGGCAGAGAAGGGGGCACCAGTGAGGTGCTTTACTAGACAGCAGATTACTTAAAAAATTGTGTGCATCTGTAAATAAATTGAGGCAGTTCTCTATGTCCTGACATGAGGACGTCTCTAAGAAAAATCAGGTCGAGGTCCAATATCACCGGCTCATTAACCAAGAATCTAACTATTATTCTTCACCGCCCTCCATAGCACCAATGACGGGTAAGATTCCCAAAGCGGGGACAACCTAAGACAGGATATGGAGAGGCTGCACAGTGGATTA
>CAUYPK010006410.1:0-42063 GCA_963574355.1 Loris lydekkerianus
CCCTCCCTCTTCTCCCTTTCCCCCTTTCCCCTATTCTTAGGTTGTAACTGGGTTATAGCTTTCATGTGAAAGCCCTAAATTAGTTTCATAGTAAGGCTGAGTACATTGGGTACTTTTTCTTCCATTCTTGGGATACTTTACAAAGAAGGATATGTTCCAACTCCATCCATGTAAAGATGAAAGAGGAAAAGTCTCCATCTTTCTTTAAGGCTGCATAATATATGCATAATATATGTACACCATGGAATATTATGCAGCCTTAAAGAAAGATGGGGTCCATTTTTTAAGCAGGATTCTTTGATTGTTTGTATAAATGATCTCAGTCTTCACATCTCCCGATGCTGAGTGTCCCAAAGTCCCAACCAAGTCACATTGTTGTTCTATGATTTACCCAAGCCCCTCAGCCAAACACAGATACCTCCCGGAAGCCAAGGGCAAAGGCTCTTTTTGGGCACGTTTAAGTTCTTTTTGTGTATATGTGCTTGTCCAACATTCAGTTGAAGTCAATGAATTCTATGAATATTATCCTCTGACCCTGCCTCCATCTCCATCCACCCTCTTACCCTTCTGCTTCTCATCACTTTTCTTCCCCCAATTTGGAGGAAGGAAATGATGAAAGAAAAGAAAGTTATGGGAGTAACATCTGGCACATCAGCATTTGGGAAATAAAAATATAACTCAATGATTTGGACATCTTGAGAGCCTTGATATCTGTATCGGGGAAAATAACACTTAAAAATAGTGCAATTTGAATAATTCCAGAGCTTGTAACTAGGCAGTCTTTTTTAATGAATAAAAAAACTCTTCATTTTTTTTAATGAATGGTTTGATGAATTTAGCACACTTGTTAGTCACTGGCATTTCAGTGATTAATAATGATAAAACTTTTTTTTTTTTTTGTGGCTTTCGGCTGGGGCTGGGCTAGAACCTGCCACCCCCAGTACATGGGGCCAGCGCCCTACTCCTTGAGCCACACGTGCCACCCAATGATTAAAACTTTTTTTTTTTTTTTTTGCAGTTTTTGGCCAGGGCTGGGTTTGAACCTGCCACCTCCAGCAAATGGGGCTGGCATCCTACTCCTTTGAATTACAGGCGCCGCCCTGATTAAAACTTTTTTAAAAGGTTTATTTTTTCTTTTAACTACCACTATTATTTATTTCCTTTATAAACTTAAAACAATTGTTACCCTAATCTGAATTAGTTTATGAACTAATGGGAGTTTTTTTAACTGAGGGATAAACTAAAATCAAATTTTATGAACAACAGATTTTTATTTGACCAATGTCTTAACCCATACAAATTATATTTGAAGCTAAACTGGTTATAAAGTGACTCCTTTAAGTGATTATATTTTAGTAAATAAGTGATGTTATAAGTTGTCTTGGGGGTAACTGTGATCAGAGAGGTTCCATTAGTAATGGCTGTGCTGGCAGAAGTCAACTATGCTTTGCTTAGCTTTTGTTTCTAAAGGATTTTTAGATTTGTATTTAATTTTCTCAGCAAGTTCGTGAGGATGGATAGGAATGAACTATCAGATGTTGATGAAAATCTGAGGCTTAGAGAGGTTCTTGACTTCAATAAACCCATCCTGGTGAGTAACCAAACCAGGGCTTAAATCTAGGTCTTAACTTCAAAAACCGTGAGCTTTTCATAATACCGTACTGTCCTTGGCCTGTGTGTAATGAAACTTTTCCACTGTGGAGCATTTCTCATTTTTGCTCCCCGAACTTTCACATAAACGATTTCATTTGAGCCTTGCGATGACTCTGGTATTATTACTGCTGAGTGACAGAAGGAACGCCTTGGGAAACAGAGAAGTTAAGTGACTAAAATGAGGTCACTCGGTATAGTGAGGAAGGTTAAGTAAAAGCAACTTCTAGTTCAATACTCAGTTCTTTGATCAGCGTTGCTTCTCCTATTTGTTGTTGAAATTAAGGATGTGCCACTCTGTTACAAACGTAATGGAAAGCATAATCCTTTGAAAGGCAGGGCAGTCTGTTGCCTTGTTTGTGATGGTTTTGTTTAAAGGTGTCAACAACAGTAACTACAAGAAAAATGAGAGATTGCTAGACTGACGCATGTCCTTTGGTACCATTTAGTATTCCACACCTAAATCTGGTGCTTTAGGCAGAGCAGATAATGTCAAGATTCTGAAACGATATTGATTTCAAACTGAGAAACATGGAGAGGTCTCTGCAGAAGAAGGGAGAGGCCACTGGTGAGACTATTTTATGCCATGGAAGTGCTTTTTATTTTACCTGTCTAATTTATTTTACTTCCCCACCGTCATAGATGTTCAAATTTCTCCATCGTTTAGGACCCAATAAAAATTTTCTCTAATTTCTGCAGTCAAAAATAACTTAACACATGATCCACTTTGATAAGACATCTATTTCTCTTTTCTTCTTTTGTTTCTTTGTTTGCTTTGTCTGTCCTATCAGACGCAAACTCCTTGAAGTTAGGTATCTTAACTAATATAGATTACTATCTGTCATAGCAGTGGAAATTCTAATTCTCGTGTAAAAGCATCTGTTAAATTTTATTGAATCATTTGATGGTGGCATCGTGCAGTTTGATTCTGTTCGTAATTCTTTGGTTGACTTAATGGCCATTATAATAATTTGACCCTACACACTTTATTGTTCAGTTCCTCATTCTGAACTCCAAGCTGTGGCTGTTCTATTGAAACGTGAAGTTTGCCAGGGGAATCTTACTGTTCATGCCTCTTCGGTGTTGAGACTGATGCTGTGTGGTAGTTTTAAAAGCTGCTGTTGCCATGTTTTCCTTTCTTTACTAAGTACTGCTTTTAAAAGGTGAGGCAGGAAAAAAGATTAGCCAGGACATCTTCCTGGGAAGCTACCTGGTCACTACAGTTCATCTGTCAGTGAAAATTTTCTTTTCATCCTGAAAACAAAGGGTATTAAAAAAAAAAAAAAAAAAAATCAAATAGAGGTACAAAGTAGTTACCCACTCTGGAATTTGAGTTTCCCTATCAACTCATTTCCTCATGGGAAGTTGTGAAATCTGAGGCTTACTTGAGATGTTTCTTGAGACAGCAAATGGTATTTCTGAAAAGTCAGAGAGAGAGAGAGAAAAAGAGAACACAGACTTTAGCCATCAATGCCAAATGAAACTCAGAGTTTTAAAATAAGGCGAATGTGTGTGTGGTGGGGGGAGAGAGATAACAAAAACTTCAGCCATTAATGGCAAGTGAATGCCAAATGACATTAATGATGTCTGCATAGATACGCAGCAAAGGGCGTATCACAGAAGCTTCTTCAAGTAGATTTTTAAATATTCAGTTTAGGTCATTTACATAACTTTTTCTTCTCATATACTTATAATTTCCTTAAATTGTGCATCATTTCTTTTTTTATCTTAGAGTCCTTTTTGGCCATAGCACCTAGAAAAAAATTACTTATTTAGCTTATTTCTCCCCCCACCTCTATGTACTAATTGGACTAGAGTATTTTTTCCAACTAAAAAATAAAGCAGCTGTGGAATCCATGCAGCCCAAGGCTCTCACAGCTGTGGCTTGTAAACATGCAGTGGATTTGTTGTTGTCGTCAATGTTGTTGGAATTTTACTGCCTTTCTTCTGGAAGAATCCACAGGTCATTAGTTAAACTTTCAGTAGGGATGGAGTAATGGTAAGCGTCCATTTTTGCCTTATTAGGATGTATGCAGAAGTAAATAATGTTGGTTTTATTCTAAGAGTTTCTGCCTTCTGGAAAATGTATACGTTAGCTCCAGGGCTGGCCTTGATTGTGAAAATTAGCATATGTGTTTCTAGTAACATTTTTCCTTAGAACAGGACTCTGCTTCTAGGAGCAGTACTAATGAGGACTTGCCATGTAATTATTTTAAAATGTTGCCAAATTTTACTTTTTCTCTTTCCATGTTGCCATTAAGCAGTGTAAGCCAACAAGTATTCATATTTCCAAAACTTTTAGATTATGTTCCTTTAGTCATCAATCAGGCAGTATTAACTAGTATTTTTAAATGTAAGCTTTAGGAATGAAACTATATTTGAAGCATATCTCTGTAACTCAGTTCCTTTGTGATGAAACTGAAAATTCTCTTTATTTTCTGGACTCAGTGTCCTTACATGTAAAATGGGGGCATTATTATAAGATCCTGAGCAAAGATTGAATAGATAGATGCACGCAGAACCCTAGTGTGGTTAATAGTGTGTAGTCAACACACAGTGTCAACCATAAGCAGTAACAAAGTAAAAATAGATATATTAAAGAAGATGCCCAGTGTACCCTCCTTCAGTTGTTCATCTTCAGTTTATAAAGCTTTTGTAGGGTTAATCCCCCCCTTAGTTTTAGCAGCAGTTCCTGGTTTTCCTAATCTAATATCTTTAGCCACCCTGGCCATGGAGGGTTGGTTGTGAGGTATTTCTTACCTAATTAGGGTCAGTTAGCTTCCAGCACAAGACATGATTTTGTCTGTTGAAGGATGCTTCCTTTTATTTTTTATTTTTTGAAAATAGATTTGGAGCTAAGAGTATAAAAGGACCTCAACTATCTTAATACCAGAAGCAAAGATTCTTTCTGAGAAGGATTCCAACACTCAGAGGACAGAAGATCCAGATCAAACAAGGAAGCAACTAGGTCTCATTCACATCCTTTGAATTTGCACATGAACTTGAAACCAGCCCACCCTCTGAAGTTTTTCAGTTCCATGAGCCTATAGCTGCCCTTTTCATGTAAATCAGTTTGGGTTGCTTTTTTTTTTTTTTTTTTTGAATGCAGTAAACTGATAAAGAGATGAAAACATTTTCAGAGTAGTAATGAAACAATTTTCGGAGTAGTAAGGGCCTCTGAAAAAGCTGAAGCTCCCTGTAGTCTGTGTTGTTTCTGCGAGGGCATTACCCAGTGACTCCTTCTGGACAGTGGGACCTTGCCGTGGCTTTCTGGTACACCATTAGTTTTGCTTTCCCTGGCCTGTTCCTCCCCAAGAACCAATTTAAAAATATAGTAGTATTCATGTTTGAATAAGACAATCCTCAAAAGGTAAGGATCGATCATTTTTGCTCCCCTTCCCCCAAACCCCATGTGCGAACCAGGTTTTCAACTCCTGGTGCCTTTCATTCTTGGAAATACCTTATGTGACTCACTGGGAGGGAGGAAGATTACATAAAATAAGTCTTTAGTCCAGGGCTTTCATAGATATCAGGGAGAGGGGAAAGGAAAGAAATAATGAGCAAAGAATGGAAAGCTAAAATTAGTGGATTTTCAATGGAAATCTGAATGGAATAGAGGTATGGTGAAACAGAGAAGCAAAAGGGAGTCATTTTTATAACCAAGTCTGTGGAGAAGTTGTATCTTTGAATACAGCACTGAGAAAAGGAACATTAAAACACAAACAGAAAAATGAGAAAAAGAACTGTGATAGGTAACCAAATAAGAACACAGCTAGACAGCGTTAGACCACAAATTCGATAAATAGGAATGTAAATGACATATATTTCAATTAGGTCCAACTAGAAAAAAAAACTATGTTTTGAATCCACAGAGAATTGCAGTCTCCTATGTGGTAACTATTTGTCCTGGTTGACCTAGAACAGTTGCATTTTATGCCTGATGTCTTAGCATAATTATTGGTAATGCCTGTTTAATCCTCCAGAGTCCTGGATTAGGATTTTGTCATGCTTTGTGATGATCCTACATATGACTCTTATGTCTTATATGTATGAGATATCAGTGGAGGCAGAAAACCTCACTAATTTGAAAATAAAACCCTGGTCTGGTTTTATTTCCCAAGACCAACTCATTATAACACATCTCTAAGTTTGCCTTCCTAGATCAGCTAGGAATTGAGTTTGGCTGTTCACGTATTGGCTCAACAAGCCTACTGGGGTTAAAGATTTTGATATTTATTTGACTTTCTCCTCTTGGGACAAGATGGCTTCTATGTCCCCAGATAATTTGTGCATTTTCTACAGGGGCACAGAGGAAGGGGCACAGGGTACCTTTATTAGAAGGCTACCACTTTGCCAAAAGCTGCAGATGATGTCCACTCCTGAATCATTGGGTAGAACTGTGTCACATGGCCCCCAGGTGGAAAGAGAGTAAGCTAATACCTGGGGTTTTGTTTTTGTTTTTAATTTTAAGGTATATACTTTGCCGTGTCTATCAAAATCAGGATTGTTTTCAGTTACTTTGGGCTACTATGGCAAATTGCTATGGACCAAGCAGGTTAAAAAAACAGGCATTCAGGCTCGGTGCCTGTGGCTCAAGCAGTTAAAGCGCCAGCCACATACACCTGAGCTGGTGGGTTTGGATCCAGCCCAGGTCCGCCTAACAATGATGACTGCAACCAAAAAAAAGCTGGGCATTGTGGCAGCTGCCTGTAGTCCCAGCTACTTGGGAGGCAAAGGCAAGAGAATCACTGGAGCCCAGGAGTTGGAGGTTGCTGTGAGCTGTGATGCTATGGCACTCTACCCAGGGTGACAGCTTGAGGCTCTGTCTCAAAAAAACAAACAACAACAACAACAACAACAACAAAAAAGACGGGCATTCACTTCCCACAATTCTGGAAGCTGTTAAGTCCAAAATCAGAGTGCCAGCATGGTTGGATTCTGGTGAGGGATCTGTTTCTGGTTTACAGTGGCTCGTTTTCTTGCTATGTCCTCACATGGTGGAGGCAAGCTCTCTCCACCCTTCCTATAAGGACACGAATCGGATTTATGAATGCTCCATTTCATGGCCTAATTAACTCCCAAGACCCCATTTTCAAATACCATCTCACCGGGAATTAGGCTTCGATATATACATTTGTGGACACAAGGATTCAGTTTTGAAGCATTAAAGCTTTGTTAATAAGAAGAAAAGAATGCATACTGTGTAGACACCTGACCGTTGCCTTACTCTCCAGACCAAAAATTTAACTGTACATAGAGCAAGACTTTAGGACAAGAAAGAGAGAACAAGTGAGTAGATTGAAGCTTAGATATGCATATGTAGTCTCTTCATTAGATTGCATAAATTTTTTGAGTCACCATAAATATTGGTTGATAAGTTTATGAACTTGTGTTAGGAAGCTAAATATTGAACTCTAGAGACTACGGCGAGGAGAGACGACTTCTAATTTTAGTCATGTCCAAATAGATTAAAACTCACCTAGGATTTAGAAACAGATGCTTTTGGTTTGTTGAGATTTCATTGCAGATTGCTGGATATTTCCTCTAAAATATTTTTCTACAGCTCGGGCAAGGATGAGTAAGCATTACTTCTTCGACTTTTATTATTCTATTTCAATAGATGGGAAAAGATTTTCTCTGCAGGGAACGGGGAGAGGTCATGAGGGAACTGAAAGCCACCGTGGAGAAGGACGCAGCAATGACTTTGTTCAGGTTGTTTGCCTGTGGTTTTGATGAAACTGTTCCTGAAAATCCAGGGACCAGCAGATCACCTGCACTCCCACTTATCTAATCATCTACTCTCTACTTATTTAGAGTAGAGCCGCATTGTCTCAGGCATTGGGAATAAAACGAAAAACATTTCCAATGTAGTGGGAGCCCAAGACAACACGTAAACAAATAAATATGAAGTTTACTCTTTGGGATTAGAACTCTGAAAAAGATAAATATGCTTTTATAATAGAAGAAACTAATTGAGATACACTTGATATGAAGATTTCTTTTAGGAGATGATGCTTAAGCTAAAACCTAACGAGGAAATGGACAGAGTATGATGCACCAAACCAAGAAAAGACTGATCCTAGGAACATGTAAAGGGAGGAACAGTGCAAAATGTTTGCAGGAGCAAATGTTTGTAATATTTGTAAACCTTACTGATTGTCCACTGCTTTTATCATATTTTTTTGGTGTAGATGAGTGCCAGTTCTTAACATTCATCCATTTTCATTTGTTCATCTATTCAATTTTAAATATGTGGACTTCTCTTGTGTCCAGTACTGTTATAGATTCTCTAATTATGAGGGAAGAAAAAGGCAAATACTGTGCTTTCATACTACAATAAAAGCGCTATAAAAGTTCAGTGCTATAAAAGAAGAAAACAGGGCTCTAGAAACATAATATGCTTTGTGTCTTGGCATGAAATTTAAAATTTTTCGTTAACTCTCATGAACTTCTTTCTGTTCCATATTTTTATTACCTTTACATTCTGGCTTATTTTGCATAGAATCCAGAAATATGATGTTTAATTTTTTAAAATTTGTATACTTCTTATGGAAATACTTTCTTCATTATTAATGTGTTTATGGGATTTCCTTGAACATTCTTAGTTATTGCAATAAAAACCCTCTTGGGCATTATTTTAAGACTTTAAAAAATCTGATAACATTTTGCCAAAAAATTTATTTTAAAGGCTAATTTTTCACACTATATATGAAAAAATAACTCAAAATGAATCATAGACTTGGGCATTATTTTAAGAGTTTAAAAAATCTGATGGATAGCATTTAGCCCCCAAAATTATTTTAAAGGCTAATTTTTCATACCACATATTAAAAAGTAACTCAAAATGAATTATAGACCTAAATGTAAGAGCTAAAACTGTAGAGCTTTTGGAAGGAAGCAGAGGGGTAAATGTATATGACTCTGCGTTATTAGGCAATAGTCCCATGAACAATGATACCAAAAGCACAACTCACAAAAGAAAAAATAGATGTTGTATTATATTATGATGTAAAAGTTTTTTGCTTCAAAATCACAATCAAGAAGTGACAAGTCAATTCACCAAATAAATGAAATTTTCGTTATAACCTTGATTTCAAATGTACAAAAGCAAATAATGTAACCAAACACCCATACCCTTGTAATGTTCTAGAATAAAAGAAAATTAAGAAAGAGAAAATTTTGAAAAATCAAGTATCTGATGAAGGACTTATATCTACAATATACTAAAAATTCTTAGAACTCAATAATAAAAAGTATGCAAATGATCTGAATAGATGTATTTCACACACACACATACTCTCACACACATTGTGTGCAGCCAATGGTCACATGAAAAGATACTCAACACCATTAGTCATCAAGGAAATGCAACTGAGATGCCACTTGTTTCCTGCTGCAATGGCTGTATTAAGAAAAGGTAGATAGCAACATATATAGGTGAAAAATCAGAACCCTTATATACTGCTAGTGGGAATATAGAATGGTACATGCATTTTGGAGTACAGTCTGGCAGTTTCTCAAAATATTAAACATAAAGATAGTATAGGACCTAACAGTTCCGCTGTTAGGTATATACCCTGGAGAAATGACGATGTGTGTGTCTATACAAAATCTCCTTTAAATGAATATTCCTAGCAGCATCATTCATTATAGCCAAAAAGTCGAAAGAACTCAAATGCCTATCAACTGAGTTATGGATAAATAAAGTTAGGTATGTGTATACAATGGAATATTATTTGGCAAAATGAAGGAGTAGTATATGTTATAGTACTTATGAACCATGAAATCACTGTGCTATGTGAAAAAAGCCAGTCTCAAAAGATACAGTCTACCATTTCATTGATATGAAATGTCCAGAATAGGGAACTACTGAGATAAAAAGTAGATTAATGATTGTATAGTGCTGAATGGGGATGAGAGGAATTGGGTTTTCATGGATAAATGGGGTACATTGCTTTCTAGGGTGTTGAAAATGCTTTAGGATTAATCAGGATTATGGGTTCACAACTCTGTGGATGTACACAACACTTGGGAATCATACATTTTCAGGGAGTGAAATGTATGGCCTGTGAGTTATATCCCCACAGTGCAGTTACTTACAAAACTAATTTTATTTAAAAGTCAACTTACTCATGCTTTAATAGATTGAAAAGTAAATGAAATCATTTGTATTCATGTATTCAATA
This sequence comes from Loris lydekkerianus, assembly GCA_963574355.1. Classification (NCBI taxonomy): domain Eukaryota; kingdom Metazoa; phylum Chordata; class Mammalia; order Primates; family Lorisidae; genus Loris; species Loris lydekkerianus. The sequence continues at coordinate 9,837 of CAUYPK010006410.1, forward strand.
CCTATTCATTGCATTTTTTATTTGTTTAAAGTAGCACAAAGATAGGAATTTCCTCACAATTGGAAAAGCGAGACAAAATTTTAACACTCTAGTATTGTAGCAAAAAAATGGAAAAAAAAAAAGTAGTGGAAATGGTTGGTACAAATCATGGTCTAATTGTGATGCTGTGCCTTACATTGTAACTGCTGATGTGTCTGACCACAAGGGACTATGGGTTTTTCTAATAGGATTAGTATTTTCTAGGGCTGGCATTGAACTTTACTTACTGAGCTTGGGTTTCTCAATTATTACTGTCAGTTCTTTAAAAATGTGTGTATATACGTGCTTTCTCTCTTTAGATCAATTAAAAATGTATTGTGAGATAATTTATAAGACTTTTTACCTTTAAATGGCACCTTGGGTCTATTTAATGATCTAGAAATACATGTATCTATTTAGGAATGCACATTTTAGTGTCTTGCAACAGAGTATATTACTGCCTAATACACAGTTGGAAATTTCAACTTACAGTTTTAAAATGTAAATGTTTTAAACAGGCTTTAAATGAAGTTTGAAGCCAATTTGAATATTTATAGATGATAGATGAAGACATACTTTGTAAAATGAAATATTTATATTTAGTTTTTACATATTATGATAGAATCTCTTGAAGATCATCTCTAAGATACCAAAATAGCAGACAATCAAGAGGCAGTATGTTTCTTCCACTTTCTGCGTTTAATTTGTTTCACTTTTTTCACCATTAGCCATATAAACACATCTAAACTCATAATAAAAGCCTATTTCATGAAGTGTGGCTATTAATTTAGGTTTTATATTCTGACAAGTATTTTATCATCACTTTTTGTGTTTGTTATGGCATTCTTAAATCTGTTAATCAAGGCCAGGGGGTGGGTTAATCAGTATTACCGTCAGGGAATTGGATAAGGTTTCATTCTCAAAAGCTTTACCATTTAAAATATCCTATATTTAGTTAAGCTTGTATAGTTTAATTCATGCCATCTTGTTTTTAAAGGAAAAGAAACGCTCTAAACCAAATACTGAGAAGTGCAGAGTTTTAAGATGGATTAAAAAATTTCTGTATAATTTAGCCTAAAATAACATTTGATGATTGGTTCCCTCTAAAGAGCTATTCAGTCTCTGCTTGAACACCTCGAGGTCTAGAGGGGTGCACCACCACCAAAGGCTTCTCACACTGTGGTCCCACAGCCTGGTGTTGTATAAAAACCAGTTTTTGGAAGAGGTCAGACTTGGGTTGTAATTGCATTTCTGCTGCTGATTGAGTTTGAGTGATTTGCTTAATTTCTCTGAGTTCTTCTTTGTCATTTTTAAAGTAAAGGCATTAGATCTTCGTGTTAGAAGGATTTAGAAAGAGAAAATAAGAGATAATACGCACAGATCAATAATGAACACCCAATAAATATAGTCCTTCCTTCCTACTCCTTATAAATGGCAAAACACTTCACAAGATAGAAAATGTTTCAGTGTGGTATGTGAACAATTTCTTATTTACTTATTTTAAATGAAAAGACAGTAACACATTTACTTCTTTTCATCCTTTCTCTTAAACTTCCTTCTTTACCTCTGTTCCTCATTCTTCCCTCCAAATCCCCACCCATGCCAGCTTGACCCATCAGGTAAAGCGAGTGCTGTAGATTTAGGAGTTAAACCACCTCATTCGGTTGGAACTTTTCTTTGTATTTTGAGGTATTTGTTTTACCATTAAATCTGCCAATATCAGTTAGCCTCCAGCTTGGTATAATATTGTATTAGTTTTGAGTGCTCTACTAATATCTGAGCTAATATGTGATTGGGACAGTTGCAAATTGGTTTCTGGATTTTATTTCAATGTTTACATGTGTTGTCTTTTAACATCTGATTTTTATTTATTTATTTTTTTTAAGTTTTGTTGCTCTGACCCATTGCCCCTGGTGTGCAGGTCCAGCACTCTAACCACTGAGCTACGACACTCACCCCCTAAGATCTGATTTTTAATATTGGTGTTATCTGGGTGTGGTTTTTTTTCTTTCTGGTTTTTTTTTTTTTTTTTGAGATAGAGTCTTACTATGTCACCCTTGGTAGAATGCCATAGAGTCTTACTATGTCACTTTTGGTAGAATGCCAAGGTTTTTGTTTGGACCCATTTAAACCGTGTGTCACAGAATGCCGTGTGTCACAGCTCACAGCAACCTCCAACTCTTGGTCTTAAGTAACCAAGCTCTTGCTTCAGCCTCCCAAGTAGCTGGGACTACAGACACCCACCACAATGCCTGGCTATTTTTTTGTTGTAGTTGTCATTGTTGTTTGGCAGGTCTGGGCTGGGTTTGAACCCGCCAGCCTTGGTGTATGTGGCCGATACCCTAACCTCTGAGTTACAGGTGCCGAGCCTAGTTTTTATTCTTAAGAGTATTGGATGGTTTCTGCTAATTCATTGTTCCGGTAGTGATTGACATTATTATTGTTATCTGAAATACAAGTGAGTAGTATAGAGCAGTAGATTATTACAGTAAAAATGCATTCCTTAAGAATTCTTAAGTTCGTTTTCTGGTCCTTGTTTTCAAATCTGTGTTTACAAACAGACTATATTTTTGGTGTCTTATTCTTTACAAAATGAAGGTACAAAGGTAAAGGCCCCACTAGCTAAGATAAATTGTGAAAATTTAAAATGGAGTTGTACAGCCTAAGTCTGAGATGAAAAATGTAGAGGGAAGTAATTGGCCACATTTCAAACTCATCTGAGAGACTGATTCAGTAGGCCAAAATGGAAAATGAAGTTTCAGAAAAACCATTCCCCGAAGAGGCATCTTTCATCTTGTATAGCAGTAAATATAACTCTTTGAGCTCTGTTATTTATTTGACCACTTCACTGGAGTCTATGTGCCCATCTCTGCAAATCAGTTTCTTCAAGCCCAGCCCCAACAACCATCAGCTATTTTTTATTTGTTTGTTTTTAACTGTGCTTATAGTATTGAGAAATCTTCCAAATCTACTAGTTCTAGGGTGTCATCTAGCACCATGCCCACTCTGGCTTCATTTATATCGACAGTTAACAAAGCTATATTGAATTCTCAGGCTTCTTTTTTGCTAAAATTAGAATCTAATCTTTGCTGAAACATCTCTAATAGTGGGGGCTTAAGTACTTAAAGTATACACTGAAGATGATTATTAGAATTATCTTCTCTTTATTGTGTCTTTTTGATCCTAGTTCTATAATACAATCTGAAGTCACAGAAAAATATAATACTTAGTACATGCTTGGCACATGCCTAGTATTCTAAAGCTATTGGCTATTATGAAGATTGAATGAATTTTTCTATCTCTACCTTCATTCTATCTCTGTCTTGATCATTATCCATGTTCATTTCTAGATATATATTTATCTTCTATCACATAAAATGATGCCTAACGCATGGTGAGAGATTTGAAATTATTTGCAAAAATTATTTCTCACATACCACATTTTTAATGATTTGTTGGACCCATTTAAACACTATGCAATGTGTAATCATAGTTTATATGAGAGTATTAACCAAATCCAATCATTCACAAGTACTTTTCTCATTTTAAGAAAATAAATTTTTTAATAAATGGACAAGTAAATGAAAGAACCATTAAATTTTAGAAATAAAGGGAAACTAATACATTATTTGCTTTAGCTCTTACTGTTTTTTTAGATTAAAACCTTGAAATCTAGAGCTTAGACTTTGAAAATTCTTTCATTACCCACAGCTCACTCTTTTATTTATACACACTTCTCTTAAAATGTGGCATTTTATAATCTGTGGAAGTGGTGTTTTAATTGTTCCTGTTAGCTCTTACTAACTATTCCTGACTTTCTAGGGCCACCAGAAAACCATTTATGGTCATTATATACTGATGATCAATATAGAGCTGAAGAATTATACTTCATTCATTAGACGCCTAGAAATATGTTTTTAAAAATGATTTATCTTTCCCCTGAAGGTAACAGTTTTATGAGCATCCTGGTGATGTCCCCGTTACTAGTCACCTAATTTTCTAGTAATGTACCAGAAATGTATTTGTTTATAGACTTTATACTGGCCCCATAATAGCCTTGGTTCTTTATTATGTTTAAAGGGGTGGCTTGAACTGAATCCACAATAAACTGAAGCCATGCTAAGTACAACTGTGGTGTGGGATAGATAACTAAGATGGCGTTCCTGCTGGAGTTCTCATTATATATGCCTTTACTTTCATTTGGCAGTAATTTTTGTAAGTCTAAATGGAATGTTATGCTTTTAGAGAGAATTTTCCCTAATTGACGGAAGTCTCTATAGGCCCTTCTTAGATGCATATTTCACCTCTACTAATTCTTTTCCCCTGTGCTGGTCCTAACTTTCTTTCAGTAGAGTTGTCCCCGTCTTCGCTTCCCCTTCCAGATCCCTACTTTATATTCTCACCTGTCCTTCTCTGAAGTCTCTGACAGCTTCAGTCGGTATCTAATTCTTCCTCCACACACCCATCAAAGGCCATTTTTAAAAAACTGTTGTTCTCAGCTTACACGGAGGATATTTCCTTGGCCAATTTTTTGATGGCAATTATGATGCTTCTTAGAAAAATGATGTCCTTTTTTGTGCTCTCAGAGTATTCCATCATGGAAGAATCATGACCTCTGACTCAGCTGAGCTGGGGGTTGAGACATGTTATTCTACATACCTGATGAGAGTGCTGGAAATCAGGGGATTGGGGTTTCTCTAAAGGATGCATTTGTGTAGGAATTTCCAAATTTTGTTTTTAGTGACATACTAATTGAGATCATATAGACAAAAATAGGCAGCCAGGAAATGTTTCTGCGTGGTTTTGTGTGCATCGTTCTTATTTATATTAAAGTATTTTTCATGCGTGCAGTGACATGGGATATGCCTAAACCCCCCAGAGAGATTTATCAGACTGATGCAATTTTTGCTAGATTAGAAAAATGGTAAGTTACTCAAAAGTAATAAGGATCAGTAATATCAGTATCAGATGTGGAGACTATACCTCTCAAGTCTACATCTAACTGACTAAGCCAGCATGAATTCCTGGGACCACCAGCAAACCATTTTTGGTCATTATATGTTGATCAGCAATATAGGGCTGTAGAATTAGAATTCATTTGTTTGCCCTTTAGAAATAGTTTAACAGTTCTTTTGTCAGAAGATTTTCCTATTTTATATCTAAGCCTCTTTTTCCTCCTTTATTTAAAAAATAAAGGTTCCATCACCTGCAGTACAATTTCAATCTAAGACTTTTTGTTTATTTTTCACCTGAGGCCAGAAAATGGTCTGGGATGTGTGTCTGGAAGAGTGACATTGGTGGTTTGAAGATGTAAGAGCTGGGGTCTATTGCTGCCGTGGGCAGCCTGGCTGGAAGGTGGAGTGGGTGTGGGAGGCAGTGGGGGAAGGGCAATTCAGTCTGCATTTCTTGGGGAAAAAAGCAAAAAAACACAAACAAAGGAATTATGTCTGTCCTTGAAAATTTGTTTTGTACCTTTAGCTTTTTTGAGTTTGTATAAAAATTTAGCTGGTTAAAATTACATTTTTCTTTGACACCTTGTAGGGATGCCTGTCATTCAAGAGATGGTGTGCAGAGTTTCAATGGGAAACAATGTTATCTCATGTCTGAAAAGTGGTCCCAGATGTCATTTAAAGTAATCAGGCATTCTTAAGATCTCATGCATGTGTATGTTTTGCATCCTTTTTCTTCTATTTCCATCCGTACTTTCCTCCTTCCTCTCTTCACTCTCTTGTTTTTATCTCTGTCCTTCCTACTTCCGTCCTTCCCACTGTCTTTTCTTTTATCTATGGTAGACAGAATATTTATTTAGTAGACATTCCCTAAACATGTATAAAATCCAGGTACAACGTAAGCTAGATGCTTTGGATGCATATATATTAAAAAAATGATAACAAACGTTTTCTCAATACAAAGATATCCAGAGCGGGATCTACTTAAGTTCTGAGTACAGAATGAGCATTATGGAATGAGAGGGTATTTTAAATTTTGGCCCAGAAATGTAGTTTATGTCAGTGAACCCTACTGATCTGGGTCCAGGAAAACACTGGCTGTTGTGACCTGTTACAAGCTATATAACAGATTCTATTATCATACCATGTAAAGTATGGCATATATGATAATATATGTCATAGCTTTTTTTTTTTTTCTTTTTTAAGAGATGAAATCTCACTCTACTGTTTAGGGAGGTGTGCCGTGGCAAAATCACAGCTCATTGTAACGTGAAACTCATGGGCTCAAGCAATCCTCCCACCTCAGCCTCTTGAGTAGCGAGGGCTAAAGGTATGCACCACCATACCTGGCTAATGTTTGAAAAATTTTTTGTAGAGACAGGATCTTGCTTTGTGGCCCAGGCTGATCTCAAACCCCTGACCTCAAGTGATTCTCTCTTCTCTGCCTCCCCAGATGCTGGGATTATAGTTATAAGCCACCATGCCCAGACAATCATAGCTTCTTTAGTATTAGAAATTACCACAAGCAAATGATACTGAGAAACATGAAGCTGATGATTCTAGGTCCCTTAATAACAATCTCCTGTTCTTTCTCTCCTATGCAGGAGAGCAAATGGTAATAATATAAAAAAGAACATACTCCGTTTAGAAAGTCCTACAAGGAGCCATGTGTACTTGGTAGGACTGCTCGTCAAACATACTCTGGGCTATCCTAAACTTCTTTCTTTTTATGTGTGGAGCAGGAGGGGGGTAATTTTGGGGAATGGTCCTGTGGAAGCAAAGTTAGTACTTGACGCTTAAAAGGGAAAGTAGAAAGCTTGAGAATAACCTCTAGGATGAGTGGATGTGTCAAAAAGCTGTGGGGTGGGGGGGTGCGGGATAAGAGAGTTATATACAAGGTGCCTTAGATATGGGTAGTTTGAGTTCTCCAGCCCATGGCTTCAGGGCCGTTTGGTGGGAATAACAGCTCCATCCAATTTAACAACCCTTCAAGTTGTCATAGGTTAAATGAGGGAATGCTACCAATTATGTTAGTTAACACTTTTGAGTGCTTACTACATATCTGAATTTTATAAGTTTATTGATTAAGTCTTCACAGCAACTCCCTAAATTACGTCCTAGTATTATCCTCCTTGTACAGGTGAGGAAATAAAGATGAAATGACTTACCGGAGACTACCCAGATGGGAGCTAAGGCTATTAATTATGTGAAATATGGTTTCTCTAATGACAAGGAAATGTCAATTAATATTTATTTACCTGGTACTTGGCAATTTCCAAGGGCTTTGAGATCTGCTACATTTTGTGATTAACACAATACCCCTGTGAGATATGTTAGGTCAGGCAATGTGTATTTATGTCATTTAAAAAAATGAAAAACCTAAGACTCAGAAAAACTGTCATGCCCAAGAAAACATGGGTAGTAAGTGATAAAACTAACAGTCAACTTTAGATCTTTTATCCTATAACCTAAGTACAGTCCATCACATTCTGATTATCTGTTCATAACTTAAATACAGAGAGACATGTCCAATTTTGACAATTTTCCAATCACGCTAGCTCAAATCTAATAGTTTCTGATGCTTGGGGACGTAAATTCCAGTTTCTTGGTAATTATCTTATACACTATACAGTCTTCCCTGGAGTTGCCAGATAAATGAGATGTCACTGATTTAACAGAAAGGATCACTGGTGCTGGCTTTTGATTGGCTCTATCTGTTGCTAGGAGGAGTTGCCATCTCTCAGCAGCTGCCAACCATGCAGACATATCTGAGTGGAACTGAGCCCAGGTTGACAGTAGCTAGAAAAGAAATGAGCCCTAACCTGGCAAGGACATCCTTCAAGTCGATGTTTTTGTCAGCTAGGCTGACAAAATTCCTGATTTTGATGCATTTCCATTGCTTTTTGTAAAGCTCTTTTCTTTTTTCATCTTTTTCCTTACTCAAGTTTGCTTAATTGCTGATAGACCATTTTCATGCATCTTACAAAGGAATAAGTAAATTTCCAATTAACATCTGAAATGCAGAATTTTGGTTCCAGCTCTAGTGGAAAAATGCTATATTATCTGATTAAAAGAAATAAGTACTATTTCTTCTAAATAAGAACTCTGGGCACACATCATCTTCCCGGCAATTACGAAAGAGGTTTGAAAATGTTCCCTTTAGGATTTTGATGAAAGAAGGAGGAGTGTTCCATTTGGATGGCTTCCCATGTTGAAAATCCTGTTTATCTGCAAAGTGACTGAAATAGATGCTGGAGAAGGGAAAGCATTATGTTCATTCCTTCCCTTCTTGTCTTTACATATCATTATCTGGCTGCCTGCAATGTTCTTCACCTTGTCTGGCTGCCTTCTCTTCACTCCTATGATCAGGCTCAAATGTAGGACTTGTGACAAAACCTTAGACAAGCAGCTCTACCACCAGCACTTACTATGACTTTCAGGGTGTCTCGGAATACTTCATTTATATTTCTATTTGGGGACTTACACTAGTAAACTTTGGTTATTATTTTCTGCATGGCCATTTTCATTACAAAGCTGTCGAATGTTGGGCTCTGCGCCTGTAGCACAGTGGTAGGGCACTGGCCACATACACCAAGGCTGGCGGGTCCAAACCCGGCCCGGACCAACTAAACAACAATGACAACTGCAACAAAAAAATAGCCGGGCTTTGTGGCAGGTGCCTGTAGTCCCAGCTACTTGGGAAGCCAAGGCAAGAGTTCAAGGCTTACACCCAAGAGTTTGAGGTTGTTGTGGGCTGTGACATCACTACATGCTACCAATGGCAACAAAGTGAGACTGTGACTCAAAAACAAACAAACAAAAAAATCAAACAAAGCTTTTGAATGTCTAAGGACCATATTTACTATACTTTGATTTTCTAACATATACTGCCATAGGCAGGGCTCTCTCCTTAAACACCTAACACCAGCCCCAAGACATTTAGTGAGTTAGCAAAGTACATATAGGATATGTCCTTCACCTTAATCTCTAAACAGCTCAGTTTGGGTTTAGGAGTCTCAAAAGATAGCTTTTAAAGGAGAAAAAAAAAATAACCCAACAAAAACAAAACCATAATTATCTCTCTGGCCCCTGAAATTATGTAAACTACCTCCAAGTATACACACACTCGGAAGTATTTAAACATTTTCTAATTACAGAGTCTGGAAAATGGAGCACGGTCTGTTTAATCTGGAAGGAACTTCAGAAAGTCAGTTGGCCTTCAAGCTCCTTGACAGATGTGAAAAGAAGCCTCCCAGAGGCCACGTGATGTGCCTAAGGCCTCCCCCAGGGCTGTGGGCTGAGCTCTGCTGCGCCTCCTAGTGGACACTCTGTTACATCCTGTTTCTCCCGCTTGGTCGGTGGTTCTCCATTGTCCTTATTCTGTTCTCCATTGCAAGTTCTTAGTTGTACATTTTGGACTTGCAGCAAATATTGAAATAAAATAGGGGTTCTCTTACTCTCCATCAACATTCTCAGATTCTCTTCACCACAAAGGGTATGAAAGTGAAAGAATAGCTCTGATTTAGAAACTAATTGAAAGAAGAGTTTGCTAGGCCTCCAAAGGATTAGAAAGCAAAAGCCTGCTTCATCCTTCTTTCTCTCCCTGCCACATCCTTACCTGTCTTCTACCCCCTTCCTCTCTTTTCCTATCCTCAAGATGGAGAATCTACCCACCTTCTCCAGTGGGTTGAAAGTATAATCCTTAACAGTGGTAAGCAGCACGAGCCTCTTTTTGTTCCTACAAGCTCATTCCCTTTCTTGGCCCACCCCTCCTTCCACTCTGTGCTGGTGAATTCTTGCTCATCTTAAAGGTGAAAGCTCTAATTTCAATGACCACCAGGCTACAAGTGCCTTCGGGCTACAAGTACTCTTCCCCTGTAGCATTTTTCATAATTTTTAATTTTTTGTATTCTTATTCACTTCATATCTGTTTTTTTGAGTAGACTGTAAATTCTGCAAAGTTAGACACCATTTGTCCTGTTTTACACCATTAGACATCTATTCCCTGGCATGTGGTACATGACATATAATGTCTAGTAAATTTTGACTTAATAGATGACTTGATTAATTAAGTAAGCAGTTAATTACGAGTTTATGTTTATCTTTGCCCAGCATGTATTTAGCGGAACTCTGTCCTTTGAAAACGCTACCAGCAAGATATAGAGAGCATTTACATCTTCTCTTAGGCTTGTCCTGGAATGAGGACTCTGGGCCCACATTATCTCCCCAGCAGTTAAAAAAGAGGTATTAAAATGTTCCCTTGAGAATTTTGAGGGATTTTCCATGTTCCTCATGGACTCCGTGTTCCGTGATGAATTTAACTTCATCTAGACCCCTATCTGTCCCCTTCCGACCTCACAAACTCCTTTCCATTGTCCATTTTTCCGCAGCAAAATTTCAGGTGCATGTTTCTTTAGTGAAAACGACCTCAGTTGTTTTCCTTGTGGGTTGTGACTTCCCTCCTCATTTCAGCCCAGGGCATTTGGCGAGCTCTTACATTAGCTGATTCCTGGACAACGTCTAGAGATACTTAACCTTTTAATGTCATGAGTCACCTTGGCAGTCTTGTGAAGACATGAATTCCCTTTTCAGAATGGTAATTTTTAGTGCATGAAATAAAAAAACTCATGAGACTACAAAGCAAGTGAGTTCTACAATTATTTACCCACTTATCCTGACTGCCCCTGGGAAAGAACTGGTTTAACCAAAATGTAGGCCCATAGCAGGCCCTTGCTCTGGCCCCCTACACCCCCAGGCCATTGGAAGGTAATAGATTGGTTGTCTAGGATCGTGATGCTGGGCTGTCTATGTTTTAACTAAAAATCAAGGTAAACTCTAAGGTCCCTTCCAAGCAACTTAATTGTTGAATTTTATACAGCCTTTAATAATTAGTTTCAATGAGAGATATGTTTTAGCAAATATCCACATTGGTTTTAACATCAGTTATATTAGTATTTGTTGACATGGACAGTAGATCATTGTAATTTAGTAAGTACCTAAATTGATGGCTGGCACTGGGAGGAGGGCTGCCCTGTGCTAGAGTAGGTCTGATTTTCCAACCCAGGGCGCCCAATCTGCAGGTGCTCTTAGCAGTGTCTTCCCGAGCATGCCCTCGGGTAGCGGAGGGGATTGTCTGTACTCCCCTAGGTTTTGCTGGAGTTTCCACTGGCTTTTCTGAGAGATGAACACACCTGAAGAGGAAATGGGCCCCAGTGGGACAGGTAAAGCAATGAGCACATGGAAGAAAAATAAAGAGCAAAACACCTGAGGCTGCTCTGTGATTCCAGTGTTGAAATGAAGTCCTTCTAATGAGGAGATAGCCACAAGAATGGAGGGATGGGGAATGACTCTTAGTCTTCCAGCTGGAAGGCTTGAGTTCACACACTGGCTTGAAGCTTTGTGCCTTTCACATTGCACGCTCTAAAACTTCATGTGACATTCTGGTCATCCTCCTCGTAATCCAGAGTCATCCTTACTTCCTTCAAGCTATAAACTCATCAGAGCTTATTTAATTTAACAAGAATTTATTGAGCATTTTTAGTGTTTCAGCACTTTTAGGACATCCTTTTAGGAACTATATCATGCCTAGAATAAAAGTAAGCATCCAATCTGTATTTAAGGAGCTCCCATAGACTTATGTTTCCATATGAGGAATTATGGTGTACTATGCCATATAAGACTCTCAGCCTCCTATTCAAAATGTGCTTAAGTTCTCCCTTTTTAAAAATATGGTATACATTAGGAGAGGAAACAAGCTTAAGAATATTTAAAATATATGAAAGAGTAAGCACTTAAACACTATGGAAGCATTCATTTACATACGAGTGATTTGTATGGTAATCACAGGCCATTCTCCAGAATTTCTCAGCAATACAAATCGAGTTTGAATTTACAGGGTGTAGTCAAAAGTGATATAATTTCATCTACAAATTTCTCCAAATTGGTGGGAGCAGCAAAGTTATTTCTACATCTTGGCCTTCCCTCAATCTGCAATATCCTTTCCCAGTTTTTTCTGCCTGTCAAAACCATGCAGAATCCAACCAAAGCTACATGATGTGCGAAACATTTTTCTGAACCTTCACCAAATGCAAATATTTGTTCCTTGTTTTGTGCTCCTGACTTCTTTCAGCTCTGTTTTTGTCTTTATCTTCATTTTTCATTGACCTTTCAAGTTAATTATAAACTTTATAAGCTCAAGGGAGCTCATATCTTTGCAATATTTTGAGAGCTCAACAAATAATTGATTGAAGGAATGAATGAATGAAGCTGAAAGAACATTAGTTCTTCTTTCTTTTCTCTTGTTTTAGAAACATGGTCTCACCCCATAACACAGACTGGATAGCGGTACAGTCGTAGCTCATTGCAAACTTAAACTGCTAAGCTTAAGTGATTCTCCCGGCGTAGCTCCCAATGTAACTGGTACTACAGGCACACACCACTGTGCCTGGCTGATTTTTCTTTTATCTTGTAGAGACAAGTTCTCACTATGTTGGCCAGGCTGGTCTCAAACCCTTGGTCTCAAGCAGTCCTCCTGCCTCGGTCTCCCAAAGTACTGGGATTCTAAGTCTTAGCCACTTCACTCAGCCCATTCATTTTTCTATTCAGTAAAGATATATAGAATGATTACTAGCCTCTGTGTGTCATGCACTGTGCCCAGTCATGGTATATAGTGGTGACCTTGTGCCTGCCACCATGGCACTAAGGGCCTAATATTGTAGTAAGAGTTGCAGTTGTCTTCTCAGTGATAAAGAATACTTATCCAGAAATGTAGGGATTCTACATTTTTGAGAATGTACGGAAAAATCTATGGCTCTTAAAGATTTAACACCCATTGAAGTATAGAAGTGAGCTTTCGAGAGATACAGTGAGCATAAAAAAAACCAGTATGATTCTGCTATCAGAATCATGTGAACTTTATCAAAATTAGCACTGCTGCTAATTTTGAAGATGCTAGAGATTCTATTTCAGTCTCCAAACAGGGATTTCTTTTTGATATTATCTAAACCATTCCTGGCTTGAATTCCTCTGTTTTATAATCAGATACTCATTTCCCCCTCCACACACACACACACACACACACACACACACACACATGAGTATTCTGAGGATTAATTATTGTAAAGCACTTTGCAAATAAAAGGCCTATATAAATGCTAAGTGGTGTTGTTTTGTTATGGGCGATATGCCAGTGAAATATTGACAAAAGCCCCCATTTGCTAATGCCTGAATTGATGTATTAAACTCCTGCTGTAGAATAGGACCTCTGGGGGCTTTATATATTCTTTTCTTTAGATATGTGAATTAGCAATTAAAAATAATTCCATTACAGTTCTCCTAGTGATGCCAGTCAAGAAACTTGCACTGAATAACATGGGATGTGGTCTTTGAGTTCCAATTACCAAGGAGCACCCTTTTCTCTTCCCTTTTGAGATAAAATATTGTCTCTGAACCCAGTGTAGCAATTGAAAAGACCGGGCTATTTTTTTTCTTTAAAAAATTTTTCGCTTTGTAGCATATTTGCAGAAAATGGAATGAATCAGTTCTGTTTGTAAAGCCATGACTCAGATTGTGGGAGAATTCTAGCCAGATAGGTTTCTTTCTTAAAAATTTTTTGAAGCAAGCACACTTATGCTTTGGGTTTGGTACTTTTAATTGTTTTTGACAACATGTGCTGATAGGAAGGGGGAGTAAGGAGTTAGCAATAAACTTGATGTGCTAAAAAGAAGTCTGGGTAATGAAAATTGCAAGCAATTTGAAAGAAGTTAGGCTATCTCATTTGGGGGCATTCTGCTGACTACCTGGATTTGATTTTATTTTAGAGTTGTATACCTGTGTGGAAGCCTGTATTCTCTGCATTTGGGCTGTTCAGGAATAATGGTATCAGTGCAGATGAGAGAAGAGGATTAGACTGTATAGCCTCAGTACACTGTCATGGTTCCTTTTGAAAAGAAAACTTTAGACTTCAAAGGTCTTTTGTTTTCAAACATGACAGTATCAAATGTGCATGACACTGCTTAACTGATTGCAAAAGTTTCATATAAAATTATCGATTACTCATGTATACTAAATGTGTAAACAGGAATTATTTCATTTGCTATAAAGGCATAATGATATTCTTTACAAAAGTAAATTATCTATTAAACTAAAGAAGATAAATATTAATCTTTTGATAGGCCACGTTGTCTTCATAAATCATGATAACTCTTGAAGATTTGGTTTAAAAATAAAAGGACACATCTGTATTGAAGTTTTAAAACCAGAATTGTATTGAAACATATGTATGTATGTATGTTACATATAAGTAAGTTTCAGATAGTGAATCAAAGAGAGGGAGAAAGAGAGAATGGAAAAAAGAAAAAGACTGACTCTACAAACCAGAAAATTATATCAACTTTTAAAATATTTTTCCCATGTTTATTTTAGTACCTTAGACATTAAAGCATCTATTTGCATATTTGAATAATCATTTTTTCCTTTAATATCCTAGTATTATTTTATTGGTTTTATGAGTGAAAACAATGTAGAAAGAGGAAAGACCCAGATACTTCCATTTTCATTTACGAAGTCAAGATACTAGGCTGGGCACGGTGGCTCACGCCTATAATCCTAGCACTCTGGGAGGCTGAGGTGGGTGGATTGCCTGAGTTCACAGGTTCAAGACCAGCCTGCGCGAGACCCCGTCTCTGAAAAATAGCCAGGCCTTGTGGTGGGTGCCTGTAGTCCCAGCTACTCGGGAGGCTGAGGCAAGAGAATCACTTGTGCCCAAGAATTTGAGGTTGCTGTGAACCATGACACTCTACTGAGGGCAGCAAAGTGAGACTCTGGCTCAAAAAAGTGAGACTCTTGTCTCAAAAAAGAAAAAAAATGACAAGATAGTAACATTGATTGAAAGAATTTTAAAGTAACCAAGGTTACTTAAATATAGCCCTCCTGTCCTAATTAATTCTCTTTACAAAACTTGGAAAAGAAGGATGCTGACTTAATGGAATAGACTACTGTGTGCCCATAACCGTATAACCCTGAGAACACTAAGACAGGTGGTTAGTGTTCTTGATACTGGGACTACAAACACAAAGCATTTGAATAGAAGCCACAAAATTTGGCACCAGCAAGTGGGATCACTATGTGAACAAAATAAGCTCCTAGCGAGTCACTTACATCATGCCAAGCAAAGTTTTGATTCTGAGCACTGATAGCAAGTGCTTACTGTGGTATAACCAAAATTTGGTGTGAATTTTAACCACTTTTATATTTTGGTTGGGTGTCAGCGCACATATTTTGAGCTTTGACTGTGAAATCATCCGTTGCATTCCTTTTCTCACTTAAATGGAATTTTGAATTGAGTTAGACACATGGCCCTAATGCTAAGTTGATATAAATATTGTCAACTATAACACACTGCTTTTATGGGGACTTGGGGAAAATACTTTTCTTTTTTCCTTTTAATTAAGATTAACAATCTGTTGATCGAGGAGTTTGCTGTCAATGGTTGCCCTAATTTGAGTGTTTGCCTTAAAACAGAAAGAAAGTATTTCTGTGGCTAATTTGTATTTCCCATACTTATTTCCATAGGTGTCTCACATTTATTCTTACTGATATAAATGCTTTGCTCTGTATCGGGAAGCCAATACTTCCCAGGGTATTTATTTGAGGAAAAAGTCAGATTTGTGGGGTAATATTGTAGAACATTCCTGTGGCGATAATGGTAAGTTTTTTTCAAAATCAGCACAAGGCTCCCCAACTCTTATCTCTGTAGAATAATCAATAAATTACAATGTTTCATCAATGTACATTTTGATATATGTACATACATCAGATTTTTTTTTTTTTTTTTTTGCAGTTTTTGGCCGGGGCCAGGTTTGAACCTGCCACCTCTGGTGTATGGGGCCGGTGCCCTACTCCTTTGAACCACAGGTGCTGCCCCTCATCAGATGTTTTTAATATCCAAGAAGCTTACTTAGTCAGTGGTATTGAATCACCAGATATATATGAAAAGAACCATTTATTCATGTACAAATTATGTACAATCTGTGAACCGGGTACGTGATAATTTAATGTTACTTCACCAGCAAGGCTAATGATGGTGTAAATGTAGATAGATGCACACACATATTTGGATAAGCATGGATGATGTGTGTATAGATGTGCATGTGTATTATACATTTATTTCTGTGTATGTGTATTTTTTTCAAAGTAAATAACTGTATAGCTTGACAGACCAGAACTGATTCTAAGACATTCAAATTAACAAGGACAGGGCTTAAATATAACCAAGTGAGGTATTTTTGTTTTTTAAGTGAGTCACTTTAGTACCATATAGTGTAAGAACCTGTCTCTTATGTACAGCAAGTGGCATTTTCCACCTTGTCACATGAAGATGTAAGTATCATGATGCGGTGGAGATGTAAGAAATGCAGTCCCAGCCCTGCCACCTATGAGCAGTGTGACTTGGGCAAGTGCCTCTGTGAGTCTCTGCTGTCTATTCTGTCAAGTAGGAATTCTAATCCTTATTGTACCACTTTATTCAGATGTTTTGAGGATCAAATAAGAGAATGATCTCATTTATGACTCTTCAAGGACTCTGGAAGCCCTAGAATGCTACCTCTTGGGGAAGGGTGATATGGTTATTGACAAGTCAAATGCTCAATCAGTCATAGAGTCTGTTTAAAAATAAAGGATTCGCATGATTTTTGCAGGCTACTTAGAACTAAGATTAGACCCCTCAGGCACAAATGCCTGTTCTGCCAAAAAGTCTTGCACATAATCAAGAAATAATCTGTTATAAGAAGGTCTGTAGCTATTGTAAAGGACTCTGCAATTAATGTAGTGTGGACCTGTCTGTGTTACATTAAACTCGTGATCCCTGAGGCCAGGCCTCATCCAGCAGGGTCACAGGTAAGTTTTACACATCAGTCATCTGTATAGTCAGCCATGAGCTTCTCCCCCGTGTCATCAGCTGCAAACCTCTATGGCTTGTGACTCCTTCTATGTGTCATGTGGACTAGTAAATCTTAATTCCGTTTTTGAAATAATGTGTCCAGGGCACATTATTTAACTTGGATATGGATACTTCCTTCATGAAGACAGTATTACTATGAAAATAATAAATAATGATTTGGTGGTATTCTGAAAAAGGTTTTCTTTAATCGACAGTTGTAAATTGATGACATCCATTAGAAAATGAGAAACAACATTCTAATATTTATAGCTACCAATTATTTGGCACTCAATATATGCCAGGAGTTTTGCATGCTTTATCTTATTTAATCATTTGCCCACTTTGATGCAGTGAATATTTTTATTAACTACCCATGAGTATTAACAGATGAGAAGCTGCATTTCTGAAAAAGAAATTTGTTCACAGTTGCATGGATAATAAATGGAATACCACAGTGCTAGGCTTATCTGGCTTCAAAAGGCTTACCCTTCACCATTGCACCTAGGAACTGAGCTCTGTAGACACAAGAAACCTGTTCAAATTCCCTTTCTTCACTACTGTGTGAAGAGCCATTACAGAGATATGATTCATAGACAAGACAGTGCAGCCAGAGGTCTTGGAATGAGACACGAGAAGGCCTGGCTCCCAGTCAGCTTCCTTGCAAAGTAGAGACATCTTGCAAATGTCACTTGATCTCTCTGAGCTTCTGTCAGTTTTCTCATCCATACAGACAAGATGATAAACCCTTTCTGAGGAATTACTAGAAGGCTGAATGAAGAAATAAATGATTATAATTGGACCTTATATCTCTTTGTAATCCGTATTAGGTAAATTCTACTTACTCCCTGCTGAGGAGGAAACTGGATTTTATTGAACATCTAATACGTACCAAGTGCTTTTACTTAACACTAATTAATATTAACTACAAACTTAGAAATTAGATATTATTACTTCAGTTTTGTAGTGAGTAAACAAATGCTTTGAATAGCTAATTGTCCCAGGTACTGCAAATAATAAGAAAGGAAGTCAACAGTCCCAGTTGACGCTTTGCGCTTCTCTTCCGTAGGCTCAAGCCAGGTCTTTGCAGTACAAGCAAGGTTTCGGTCTGTTCCTTATGCATATCAACTTGAAATGGTCATTGCATTTGCCTGTTTGCATCTTCTACCTTTCCCCCCATATCTTCCAGTGGCTGTTCCTTTTTGTTATTCTTCTTACCTTTTCTTTTGGTACAGAATCTGAGATGTGCTGTCCTACTGTTCCTCATTACCAGTCGCATTTCCTATTTTGTTTTCTTTATAGCACTTGTCTCTGTCAGGAATCACGGATATGTTTATGTAGGCATTGATCAACTCCCACAGAGTGTGAGTTCCCTGAGACCAGGGGCCTTGTCCATCTTGTTTGGTCCTTCATCCCAGCACTTAACGTGGAGCCTGGCATGGCGGGTGCATCATCAGCTACTGATGAATGAATGAATGAATAAATGATGTTCAGCTGGCTCTCAAAATCCACTTTCTGCAATCTGTGCTGAATTAAAATATTTCAAATCTAACCTTCCGTTTCCTGAATGACTATCGGTCACCTAATTTCTGTCACCTAATTTCTTGCAAAGACATCTGGGTGCTAGGAAGCCAGTGTTATCTGCGCGTGATCTTCACCTGTGCACCTTGCCTGACAGCCAAGGCACTCTGACATGGGGTCTCTTTTGGCATCATGAACAGTAGTCCTTCGCCATGATAAAAAAATTAAGCAAACCCAACATGGTATACCTGAAAACTTATGAAGTTTTTAAGACTTTAAAACATGCAAATGCAGTATAATGCTGTATCTTGAGGACACAGTTTGTAGCCAATCTTTAAAGTACAATTCTAAATGGAAAATAATTTGTAAAAATGGGCCATGTGCCTTGGCATCCAGTATAAGCTAATTTTTGCAGTAGGCCAACTCAAATTTTGTCTACTTTGTTATTGAAAACTCATTAAGGAAAGGACTGATTTGAGCTGTACTTGCTTGAGTACTTTATCATAGCCAGAATCCTAATTATGAACACTTTATAGTTAATGATTCAAGAAATAAGATGGCCATGGATGAACTATCAGGCTTTTAGTTGAAAATGTGGAATTATCAATTAAGATATAAATATTATTTGGGTTTTAAACATAAATTTAATCTGGATATCAGCTAAAAGAAAAGATCATACTATGATTTAGTGAAGAGATTTTTCCCTAACTTAATCACAGGCATAAATCTATTGTTGAAAGAAGATTCCTGAATCCCTTGGGGTGGCCGATTCTCTGCTCTGTGTTTCTCTTAAACAATACCCAGACAGTTTATGTAATTGTGCTTCAGCATTGATAATATTTCTTGATAACTAGGCATAATTTGCATTAATTTGTATAAATTTCTCTGAGTCCTTGCTATACAATTCTTTTTTTCTGTTTGGTAATTGTCTTTTGGGAATGACAAATCTTTGTTCACACAGAGTAGTAATGCAGTTTACAAACTTATTTTCCAGTGCCCACATTTTGCTTGAAAACTTGTCGTTTCTACCCAAAGTTATGCCTTTAAAAAACAACTTGAATCCTAAAGCCATGTTAGAAAATTTTTTATTCTAAAGTCCTTTCTTTAACTGATGTCTAGATATAATAATGTCTTACTAAACATTGACTGACAGTAACTGCATTCTCTGGATGATTGAGATAATCCAAGGAAGTCACTATTCCAGGAAACCCTTTGTGGCTTGAGTCATGTTAAAGAAGTATCTTTTATCTATGAGTCTATAATGTGCTTATATTTATCATAGCATTCACCTTTTTTTTTTTTAAAAAACACGATGGAGTGTCCTTTTTTTTTTACTAATAGATAGTTTCTCAATAGCAGATGATCCAGATGCCATGTCAGTTTTATAAACTCAGGTTCTGGCACAGTTATTGACACATGATAACATATTAAATAAATAATTGCTGACCTTGAATACTTGGCTCTTTTCAGTTATATTCTCAGACGTTTGAGGTTTTTCAATTATTTCCTCTGCCACTGAATGCCCCAGTCTATGTTGAGAGGGTTACTGGCTGCACTGCTTTGGCTAGCTTTTTCTGTGTAATCTTTTCTCACCCCCTGCTCACTTTCAGAGCTTTTCTCATCTTTGCTGTTTCTAATCTGCTTTGATGCAACACACCAGATAACTAAGCACATTAAAACAATAAGCTGAATTTTACGGACTATTAACCTCTGTACAACTCCTGAACAAAGCTCTATGCTTAGCACTATGTTAGGCATTGTAGTGTTACAAAGAAAATACATAGGACAGTTTTTCCCCATTTATTCAGGGATAAAATATATAAAAAGAGAACACAACTGGAGAATGAGATAATATGTTAGTGAATTATAAAGTTCAGATTGAGAGAGGATATCCGTGGGCCTTGTCTTCCTGCAACAAGATGAGGGAATTAGGATCTCAAGGAAGGCTGAAATTATCATGGCAAATTATATGATTAGCTAAACCTTAAAAGTTAAAAAAAAAAAAAACCAGATTGGGTGATTGAAAAAATTTAAGTTATTTGGAGAAAGAAATTTAATATAGTCAAATATTAAATTTTTCTTATTTTGGGCCCACTAGTATATTTTGGGTCATTTAAGGAACTTCATTTACCTTTGATTATTAATTTTCTATTTCAGCATTTTTTGGAGTTTGTAGATTGCATCATCATCTTAGAATTGGATAGAATGTAAATGCTAAAGCAAGCCTTTGGAAAGGATAGTATTTTACACCATCACTCTTGTATATTACAACTGTTTGTACCATGACTCAGCAGCAGGTGAAGCATGTGTTAAAGTGCCCTAGAAATGGTCCAAATCCTCCTCTGCTGTCATGAAACAGTTGTATTATTAGATCATTTGTTTATAAAATAAGGATAATTCAACAAAAAATCAATCTCAAGAGCATACCCAAAACAATGATGAAATATCCTATATGTTTGTAAGTGTTAATTAGTACAATTAATTAATAAAAGGAGGACTTCATTCAGTTTTATGGGTTCATCCCGTTGTCTCTTACATACTTTTTTTCTTCTTGAAAACATATCTGTTATGAGTTTGCACTCCTTAAACAACCAAAGCTCTGGTCATGATCTCAGAAATCAATTCATTGAGACTTCAGATTGCTCTGAGTGACTGAAAAACGGAGAACAGATTTCTGGGTGCTTTAAATTTTTCATAATTCTCATACCACAGTGCTCAGTATTAGTAACTAAATGGCAACTCTTCCAGCCAGAGTTTGCTATTGATGCTGTTTTTCTTAGAGGGTTTCATGATTTGGCAAGAATCTTAGGAAGGCTTTCTTTATTAATCCGTCAGAAAATTCACCTCTCTCTGATGGGTGGCAGCACATATGTGATGGAAAACCAGCCAGACATCTGATAACATGTCCCAGAGTTCTGGCATTGATTCTTTTCCTCCTTAGCTTCTTTAAATTCATATTGTGCAAAAGCACCTTTTACTTCAAGATTCAGTTCACTAGTCACCTCCTTTTGGAAATACTCACTTGCTTCAGAGGAATTAGTGGCTGCTTCTTTAAGCCTGTCTTTCTGTGCTTATAAGACTTAGTAAGAAGCATTTTTGTTTAATTGAATATACAAGTATATCCATCTCTCTAAAATGTGATCTTCTCAGGGACAGGTGTACCAGCTTATGCTTGTTTTGGTGTTTCCATCACATTATAAATTCTCAAACATTTTCTGTCATAGTCAGTGAGTACACTATTAGTTGACTCAATTATCTCTGGTTATTTCCACCAGAATTAAAATAGCCTGGAAATAGTCTAGAATCTTACTTAAACACTCTTCAAAACAGGATGTATTTGCAAAAAAGGTGGTATTTAATTTACTTTCTGCAAGAAGTTTTAATTACTAAAGACATTCATGAAAATAATTATAAAATAGTTTAACCTAAAAGGTGGCTCACAGCATGAACACCAAATATAAAAGTATAATTAGGTTTTTGTATATTTTAGTTTATTAGAATGGGGTAGGAAATGAAGCAAAAGCTTCAGAATTTAAAAGAATATAGGGTTATAATGAGAAATGACAAAACAAAACTGTGTTCACAGTGTAGATTCTTAGAAAAATGCTTAGTTATTTACATAAGTAATTTAAAAAGGAACACATTGCATAAAATATTTCATTTATTTATTACATATAACTCGATATTCTTCATAACTCATTGATGTAGAAAATAAGTCCCTGATCTGAAGAGATTTGTTTGAGATTATAGAGGAAAGAACATGAGATTTTCAGTCAGGAGGAATGAATTTTAGTCCCAGCTTGGCCCATTATTAGTTACGGTCAAGTAGGAAAAGATCTGAACACAGACCTCACCAAAAAAAAAAAAAAAAAAAAAAATATATATATAATATATATATATATATACACACACACACATTTATATGTATATATTTGTATATATATATACTACTTCTCTATTAAAATGGCTAAAATCCAAAACTTGACAACACTAAATGTTTGCAAGCATGTGGGGCAACAGGAACTCTCATTCATTAGCTAGTAGGGATGCCAAATGGTGCAACTGCTTTGGAAGACAATTTGATAGTTTATTACAAGCCTTAATAAAGTCTTAAAGTATGATCCAGCAATTGTGCACATAGGAATTTACCCAGATAAGCTGAAAACTTATCTCTGAAAACAAAAACAAAAACACGCCCTGCATATGAGTCTTTATATAAGCTTTACACATACCTGCTGAAACTTGAAAGGAATAAAGATGTTCTGCCGATGATCAATGGATAAACAAATGTGGTGCATCTATATAATGGAGTATTATTCAGCAGGAAGAAAAAAGGAGCTGCAGAGAGATGTGAGGATTCTTAAATACATATTGCTGAGTAAAAAAAGTCACTCTGACAAGACTGCATACGGTATGATTCCAACTATATGACATTCTCAAAAAGGCAAACGTACTATGTATAAAAACAGTGAAAAGATAAGCTTTTTCCAGAAACATACACTGAATGAAGAAGGGAGGGATCAAACGTCTGTACACAAAAGATGTTTAGGGATATGAAACTATTATGTATGAGACTATACTAGTATATACATGGCATTATACATTTTTCTAAACCTATAGAACTGTGCACTTCAATAATAATATATCAGTCTTGGTTCATCAGTTGTAACAAATGTACCACACGTATACAAGATACTAATAATAGGGGAATCTGTGTGTGGGTGTGGGCATTTGGGAACTCTCTATGTACTTTTGTGCAATTTTTTTGTAAACCTAAAGCTGTTCTAAATAGTGAACCAGGTAGTGGAGGAGATAAGAGTGAAAAATTAATTTGAAGTCATATTGCGAAGAACTAGATGAGAATTTGGTCCTTTTTAAAATGCTTTGCCTTGGTCTACAATCGATTTAAGATGGCTCATGGAATTAGACAATACCAAGTAGCATATTAACCATAAGTGAAAAAAATCAAACCATTGAAATTTAAAATAAGAGGCCATTGCATCTGTATGTAAACCAATCAGATATGTAGCCTGGGCGTAAAGATTTATGGAGGTTCTGTATTGAACCAATTACTTTACCTAGAGCTCCTTGCAAACCATGGTAAAAATGATCATAGTCATGATACATAGCTCTTAATGTTTAATTTTGGGGCATAACAAACTTAGCTACTTCTTAACAATTTTCAGACATATAGTAAGAATATTGACGTATGGCGTGAGACAGAAGAGCCACCACAACAAAATAACTGTTTTATTCTAAATTATTTTTTGGCTCTTTATATAATAATGTGTATTTAAGAGTCTAATAATTTGTACTTTCTTTCCAGCTAGATTCAATTCATTCATTCATTCCTCTGCCTATTTAAAAAATATGTTGAATACCTACTATGTCTCAAAAGTTTATCTAGATATTGGAGATAAATCTGAGAACAAAGGGGGTTTCGCTCTAGGGAATTAATCAGATCGTTGTTCAGAATATTTAGTAGTGATTGTTTCAAGGATAAGTGTTGAAAATGCAACCTCCATGAAGTTTTAAAAACCTCACTTTATTAAAAGCACCGTGTGTCCCATATTAATGTTCTTAAAACAAATGAAGAAGATACTTATAGCAAATGAATATGTAGTTCTCTCTGTCACATCGTTCACGTAAGTTTAGGTCAGCTCTTGCTTCTAATTTATAGCGTTATTAGAGGTTTATGGATACTCTCAGCCTGAAATCTGCAGGTAGCCAGTCATTCCTGTACCAGCATCTGCAGTGAAATCAGGAAGCTGTTACAGAAAGGATGAAGACTCATAGCACTGTAGCCTTTCATCGCAGGATTGCCTGGGGACCATAGGAGTAGGTTTGGAAGGGCTGAAGACACGTATTTGTTATGTTTTAGGTAAGCCCTGGGTATATTTCACCCAGAGGGCTGCCCCTAATCCCTTTACCCTAGTCCTGTGGGAACTCTGCAAAGTGTTTGCCCTTGTGTTGCTAAGTGCGCGGGCTGAGGTCACAGTGCTACCTGCAGCCACACGGGGTTGTCTGTGAAGTCATGACACAGAAAATGCGTTTGAAGCAGGGGCTCTGGCAGGTGTGGCTCAGTGTCATTATATAGTCAAGCCACAATATCTCAGCACCTGCTGTAGGCTAAATAGTGTTCCCCAAAATTCATGTCCACGTGGAACCTCAGAATGTGACTTACTTGGAAATAGGATGTCTGTGGATATATAATTAGTTAAGTGTCATGAGATAATTTCATACTTGATGTAGGGTGGGCCCTACATCCAATGACTAGTGCCCTTGTACGGAAAGAAGAGAAGCAGAGACACACAGAAAAGGCCATGGGTAGACAGCCAGAGACTGGAGTGACGCAGCCACCGGTCAGCCAGTAGGAAGGACTGTCAGGCATCCCCCATGGCCACCCCAAGCCTGGAAAAGGAGAGAGGGAGAGAAAGAATTCTTCCCTGGAGACTTCAGATGTCCTTGCTAACATTTTATTTTTTAATTAATTAATTAATTTATTTTTATTGTTAAATCATAGCTGTGTACATTAGTGCAATCGCCTGTACCCATTCTAAGATGCACCGTAGATGTGGCCCCACCCATTACCCTCCCTCCACCCAAACCTCCCCCCTCCCGTCCCCTTCCTTGGCCCTTTCCCCATAGTCTTGTGCTATAGTTGGGTTATAGCCTTCATGTGAAAGCTATAATTTAGCTTCATAGTAGGCCTGAGTACATTGGATACTTTTTCTTCCATTCCTGAGAAACTTTGCTAAGAAGAATATGTTCCAGCTCCTGCCATTTGATCCTATAATTCCTTTACTAGGTTTATACACAGAAGACCAAAAGTCACAATACAACAAAGACATCTGTACCAGAATGTTTATTGCAGCCCAATTCATAATTGCTAAGTCATGGAAGAAGCCCAAGTGCCCATTGACCCACGAATGGACTAGCAAACTGTGGTACATGTATACTATGGAATACTATGCAGCCTTAAAGAAAGATGGAGACTTAACCTCTTTCATGTTTACATGGATGGAGCTGGAACATATTCTTCTTAGCGAAGTATCTCAGGAACAGAAGAAAAAGTATCCAATGTACTCAGCCTTACTATGAAGCTAAATGATAGCTTTCACATAAAGGCTATAACCCAACTATAGCACAAGACTATGAGGAAAGGGCCAAGGAAGGGGAAGGAAGGGGGGAAGTTTTGATGGAGGGAGGGTAATGGGTGGGGCCACATCTATGGTGCATCTTAGATTGGGTATAGGCGATTGCACTAATGTACACAGTTATGATGTAACAATAAAGAAAAAAACAACTTCAGCAGTGCAAATTTCATCCAAACAAGTTTATATTCTTGTCTTTAAACAAGTTGTGTATCTGATTGAAACTTTTCAGTATTCATTTTTAATATTAAATAATTAATGATCTATGAAAAAAATTTATAGCGTAGAGAATCCTTTTGCATACACTGGCTTGTGACCATTCTAAAAATCCTTTGAAAGAATTGTTATCATTCTCACTGATGGCCAAGGAAACTGACACCGAGAGAGGTTATGGACTTCTCTAGTGTCACAGAGCTGGTATGGACCTGAGAAGAGCATCACTCCAGGTCTTCAGACTTAAAATTTTTAGCCCTTTGTAGCACACTACCCTCCCTCCCATGCTCAAAATTGGTACCATGGGCTTATTTCTCATTGTGTTTCCAAAAGACTTTTGGCTAATACCAAACATCAACTCAATCCACACTCAGAAAATGAAGACTGGCTATCTTTAAATTTACAATGAATTTGCTAGAGCCCCTAGTATCATTCTCAGGGATTGTTAATTCTAAACAAAAATAGTTTTTTTAAAATTGGCAGCTCTATTGATCTATGCATTATTTTTCATAGATATGAACATAAAAGAATTTGTACATGTTCTTGTGTTTGTGAGTGTGTGTGTGTGTGTGTGTTTTGATTAGTATGGGAATTATCAGAAGGCACAGAATAGAGATTTTACTAACCTGTTTAATACTCACATCACTTCACATAAGTAAACTGAGACTTGGAAAGGCTATGAGAGAGCCCAGATCTTCCGCCTCCCAGTCCACAGCCCTTTCCTCTTTGAGGTATGTCACATGTGTCAGCCAGCCTCTATTCCCACTGTGGGGTCGGTGGCAGGAGAAAAGGAAGAAGCAAATTTTAAATGCATATCCTTGCTTGTACTGATGTACATGATGCTCCCCCGTTTGGCCGGGATGCCTGAGTTCTATTTGCCTTCTGCTAATTATGCTAGTGCTGGCACAGAGCCTGTGTGTATGTGAGAGAGGAGTGAGAGGGAACAAGTTACCCTGATTCTGTTTATATTGGATAAAAGCTGCAATCCTTGAGAGTAATCTGTATTTCAGCTCTATTTACTTTGCAAATAGAATATAAGTCTTACTACTTGTGTACAAGAGAGATGGGAACTGGGGTGGGGGTGGGAATGGGGATGGAGAAGCAGAGGGAGGAAGATGAGTTTGGTGTGGTATAGGTGGAAAGGTGCTGGACCAAGAGTCCTGAATTCCAGCCCTGCTTCTGTCACCATGGATGTGTGACCCCGTGCAAGCCATGTTCCTTCTCTAGGCTTCAGTTTCACTATCTGTAAAATTTTGGACTAGAACCAGGGCTCCCATATTGGCAGCCAGCTGGCAGAATTCGACCTAAAATAAATTTTGTTTTTCTTCAGCAATATATTAAAAAAAAAACAAAACCGAACAACTTTAGGCTGCTCTGACACTGTACAATTTATAGGCCTCATTACATCTTGCTGTACTGGTATGCAGCTATTATTACTTGCCCCACTATTTCACTTTTCTTAGTTTCTGTTACCTGAAGTCAACCACAGTCTGAAAATAGAAAATGGAAAATTCTGGAAAAAAGCAATTCATAAATTTTACATTGGTGCCATTCTGAGTGGTCTGATGTAATCTTGTGCTATCTTACTCTACTCAACATGGGACCGGAATCTTCCCTTTGCCCAGCGTATCCAGGCTATCTACACCCTCTGCCCACCAGTCAGTTCATAGCCCTCTCAGTGATGAAATTGACTATCATGGTATCATAGTGCTTGTGTGCAGGTAACTTATTTTACTTGATAATGGTGCCAAAGTGAAAGAGTAGGGATGCTGGCAGTTTAGAGATCTAAAGAGAAGCTGTAAAATTCTTCTTGAAAGTGAGAACGTAAAAGTTCTCAATAAGGAAATAAAAGAAACCACATGGTGTGGTTATTAAGATCTACAGTAAGAACAAAATTCCATCCCCAAAATTCTGGAGAAGGAAAGAGAGAACCGTGCATAGTATATGAGGGGTTTGGTACTGTCTGTGGTTCCAGGCATCCTCTGGGGGGCTTAGAACATATTCCCCATGGGTAAGGAGGGAACAACTATACAGGCATTAGAGACAGAGCTGGACTAGTTACTAGTTATTAGTACCCCCAAGTTATACCCAAGCCTAAGCTTATTCTTAATGGAACCTTGATGAACATTAATTTAGGGGGTAGCACAGCATTGTGGGTAAGTGTCAGAACTCCAGAGTTTGCCTGAGCTTGAATCCTTGCTCTACCACATGACTAATGTGCTCTGTTCCTTCATCTCCTCTTCTGCATAATGGGCACACTCCTGTGAGGATCAAAGGAATCAGTGTCTTCAAAGAGCTGAGAACACTACCGGGTACATCTTAAACAGTCAGTGGTAGCTGTCACTGTGATTATTATTAGAGCTTTTTACAAAATATTTACATAGACTTGTCTCGAGTAGCAAATGATCTTAAGATATTTGAGTGACTGATATTATGAAATGTGTTCATTAAAAAACACAAGGGCCAGACACAGAGGACCAATTGAGAAAGGTTCTCTAAATTAGTTATGCAGATAAGTATCAAAAACTAAGTGGTCTCTATAGTTCTTTTTAATCTACAAACTTTCATTTGCCAGTGTTGCATCCAGTCACTAAGCTACTGGAAAAGACTAGTATATTCAACTCTGCTAGGCCTGCTGGCTGACTTCATGAGATCCCATTCCTGATTTCCACAAGGAACCAGCACCTCCATTTCTCCTGGGCTGCAGGTATTGGTTTTGTCTTTCTGGCTGGCCTGGCCAGATGTGAATGGAGTGGACCTGGCTCTGACTTCTCCTAAGAATATTCATGTCCCTTTTCATTGGAGCAGCAGGTGGGAAAATAATACTCAAACTGAAAATGCATCAAAAAATAGCAAGTAGTTCCCCATTCATTTTTCATGCGGCAAGAAATAAAAGTACATAAGATTAGGAAATGAAGGTGAAAATGGTGTGTGTGGGCTCTCTCTGCATGTCACTGGATCCTTCTCAGGGCTTCAATAATAAGCATGTTTATTTCAGTAGTTTGCTGATCACACTCATCAATTTTAAACTTCAGACTCCTACCTGACATATTTATAACCTGGTTAATATGGGCAGACATAGAGATGTATGCAGGATTAGATGGCTGAGTAAAGGTTCTGGCAATACTAGCCTATGGTTTCTGGTCCCTTAAAAGACAACACTTAGGGGAGAATTGTCTTTCCTGAAGGCAGGAAAGGGGAGAAAGGGGGTGGGTATGTGAGTCTACTGCCAGTAGATATTCTCCTTTTGACACCTTTGGTCCTTAAACAGAGGGAACTGACAGAGTGATTCCTGGGCCCAGTGACAGGTAAAAAAGTAATTAACCTTACAGAGAAGAATCATGGCCCTTCAGAAAAAGGAAAGAGAAGAGGGAAGGAAGAAAGGGAGGTGGGAACTCCCAGGTTGCTAACTGCAACTTTCAGCAGAAATGACCTGCAGCTCATCTAGCTGTCTCTGCTATTTTGTGTCCCTCTCAGGAAAGGCCACAGGCCACCTGTCTTCTGATCTGATTCTGGAGTTAGGAGCTTGGCAATGCACATGAAACAATGCCTTGCTCTACAGGGGTCCACGTGCCCTGGGTTTTCAGAGGTTGTGAAAAAGGTGTTGCCTCACCCTGATTGACTCTGCTGAGTGTCTTGTACTTGGCAATCTATCGGGGATCAATAATGTGTTTGGGAGGCAGGGACCTTCATGCTCCTTGTTTTGTGAATTTCTGTGTAGAGGCACTCCTGTTTCCTACAGGGGTGCGGTTGGCACTGTGGTGCCCCATTCTTTGCTGTTTGTGACCATCCCCCACCTTGTGAGATGTTTAGTGTTTCTCGCTCCTGCCTTCTACATGCTTTTGTAGCCCCTACGTTGTCAAATGCCCATGCTGACGCCCTGAAATTTCATAATGATCAAAAGAATTCAAACCACTGATAAAGTAACATTTTATCCACCCTCTTTTTTTCCTCCCCAGGAAAGCAAAAATGATTTCATTAGTGAATTTGGGTGAAGAAATTTGGTGAAAAATTGGGTTAATGCTGAGCTTAGCCTTTTCTCTCACACTTTCAGATCTGCCTGCTCATAATGATGACATGTCCTTTCTTGCCATCCACTGAGTGGGAAACGTCATGAAAAGCTAGGGATGGTCCTTCACCACCTTCCATTGGCTCTGTAAGGTCAAGGATTGTTGGTGTAAGTTTCGGGGCTACAGAGAGACAGCCTTGCAGCCTCAGGGGGATCTCCACAGGGCAGAACACTTATAGACCTCTGACAATATGTTTTTAACATACGTTAACCCTCTGGCCCGTATCTCTGAGGAGGGGCAGCAAGCCCTTTGACCTCATGCTTGGCAGGGCACACAACTTCAGAGAATCGGCTTGTGGAATTTTAACCCCAGGCAAGCCAGCTCTGTGCGTGCCTCAGGGGGGCCCAGGTTCCTTAAACCTCTGCAAGAACAGCAAGCCATTTTTAACTCACACTGAGTTCACTTTGTGTGCTTGACGTAGGATATGTTTATTTCTAAATATTGTTCTACAAGGATGGAGCATTAGTAGACCATTTGAGAGAAAGGCCTTGTTTCCCATGGACCATATCAGAGGTGGAGTTGATAATTTGATCTCCATTTTTCTGTCTTCTGAGACTTCCTTCTCCCAAACTTGAGAGGGAAAGCAGGGGCTGTTACTGTTGGGAGAATGGGGACTGAAGATCCTATTCTTGGCAAGGGAAAGCACCCCAGAAAAAGAGAAAAACTAAAAAGTAAGCTGAGTGAATTGAAACAAAGAAAAGTCAGCTTGTTTACATTTAAGCTAGTCATTGCTAGCAAGCTTCTTTCCTTTTCTGAAATTCTAGCCTTTTGGGGATATAGCTTACAAATACCCTGCTGGGTCTGTGAGCAGGGGGTTTGTGGAGAATAATGATCATAGAAGAGGCTATGACAATGTCCTAGTAAAGATACATCTTCTGGGGCGTTTTCTGCCCATTAAGCTGGCAAAGTGGGTACCCATTGTGGAGGTTTGCATTTGCCTGGGGCAGAGACCAAGGGAGTAGCTCCAACTCTGAGATATGGGCAGAAGAGCTTATATCCCTTATCGCAGAGGAAAATCCTCTGTGATGTCGATGGGAAGAAAATGCCTTCTCCCACCAACCCCTCAGAGGAGATTAACACTAGTGGTGTTTTATTCTGCAGAGAACTAGTGAAGCTTAACACTTCCCTAGAAATCAGTGTGTGTTACCTCAAGCAGGAGGCTC
Source organism: Loris lydekkerianus (assembly GCA_963574355.1). Taxonomy (NCBI): domain Eukaryota; kingdom Metazoa; phylum Chordata; class Mammalia; order Primates; family Lorisidae; genus Loris; species Loris lydekkerianus. Next base: position 40,860 of record CAUYPK010006410.1, read on the forward strand.
TCCCACTATAAGGCTTAGATTTCAGATCATTAAGGCTACCTGTAAGGTTAATAATAATAACAATAGGAGCTGATATGATCAATCTGAGAAACTGCTGTGACATCTTTGTTCTCTCCCTCATCTTATTCTCTGGACAATAGACTTCAATAAAATGTAAACACTCTGGGCCATTGCGGGAATCCAATGATGGGCAATGGATCCTTGACCTACCATTTTTAATTCTACTCTATGTCTCTTGTCTTTCTTTACCATTGTGCCTAACTTTATATTTCTTCAGTCAATTGCTGTCAGTTTCCACAGGTCTCAGTGGACGAATGCTGTTCTTGGGGCAGGACCACATGTCTAGAACCTCAGCGACCATACATCTAATGATGGCCTGGGTCCCCTTTCCAGATTTTCTGCCTGAGTCTGTTTTTGTCACCTGGTTCAGAAAAGAATGGTAAGGAAGAGACCAGTTAATGGCAAGGAGTAATTCACTGCTCTCATCTCAGCTGCTACTGAGGAAAGACTTCTTTAAAAAGATGCCAGGACAGTTTAGTGATGGCCGGTACAAAGGATTGAGGCTGGGCTGCCTCTGTCCCACATAAACTTGAGGCTCTGCTCTTCCCTGTAAACTCTCCTGACTACAGGAGCATGAGGCAGTTCAGTTTAGTTCAAGATGCATTTTTAAACTCTCAAGGTAAACTCAAGAGCTGTTCATTTATTAAACAGAGAACACAGACCTGATGGAGTAAAAGGAAACCCCAGAGGAGACTTGCTTTCCTGGTCACACAGCTGGTCACACCCCTCTGTTCATAGGACATGCAGGTAGGTAGGGCAGGGAGGGCTCAGTAGGGCTGGTGAAGTATTGGGTGCTTCCTGTGACAAGCCTAAGGCCTTTTGTAGCTCTGGAGGGGAAGGGAGAGAGCGGTCCCAGAGCTGAGGAGGCTTCTGTTTCATCAAAGGTGATTCTACATAGAAGGGAGCTGTGGTGTCATGATACTGGGCAAACACACTGCAGTAGGAGTGGCTGTGTACACAGGTAGAGGAGTCAAGGTGGGCATGGGCAGCAGCCTGTCTATGGGGGCTATGGCAGTATAAACAGCAATGTGTCAGACAAGAGTGTCTTTTTTTTTTTTTTTTTTTTTTTTTTTTTTTAGATACAGATTATAACTTTATATCCCTTGGTGTAATTCCATTGTGTCACACAGAACAGAGTTTGTTT